>JAAOMT010000495.1:202093-214915 GCA_016748015.1 Geosiphon pyriformis | reverse complement strand
TTTCGAATTATTTAATATTTATTTCTTTTTGTGTGTATAGGAATGGTTTTAAGAGATAAATCTAAAGTAAGATACATTTTTCAGAAGAGAAAAGCTTTTCTTTTATACAACTTGTTGTAGTACTAGTCTATGAACTTGCACTTTTTCTCTTTGCTCAAATTTCGGCAAACTAAAGATACATTTTAATGAACTACAAGTTATTTCGCTGAACTATTGATTAATTTGGGTGAACTATTCATAATTTCGGCAAATTTCTGTAAATTTTGGCGAATTTTTGAATGTTACAAAGTTCAGGGTATTGTGTAATTTGATCATCCTATTTTTTGTTATACTAATTAGATTATTTTAATTGAATCGTGATATGTGATAATTGATTAAATAATAAATGATAATTTGAAATGATATTAATATAATAATAAATTATAGGAATTATATGGGTAATTTCATGTTAATTAATAACTAAAATTCTACTGGTAATACCAATCACTGCCACCTCAACCAGATTTCGGAACAGCAAGTCTGTGGGAAATTACTGAATTGGAAGGAGAACATGAAAAGAAAGAAGAAAAAGAATCTGAGAATTAAGAATTCACTTACCAAAACCCAATCCTAGAAAACCCAAAATTGGAAACCCTGAATCTTCAAACCCAGCAAAATCTAAATCCAGAAAATCCGGAAATCAACACTTTGAATATTCAGACACTGCCAACTCAAGATAATCAAAACCCCAATCTAATTAATCAACCAAACTTACCTCTGGTAATCGTCATCAATCAACCACTGATTAATCCAATAGCTGAACTTATACCACCATCACTTCAACTACTACTCCAACAACCCATGCAACAACAATCACTTCAACAACCACCACAACAACCCAACTTAGATCTAATGGCCTACACACTAATCGCAAAACTTGACAATTTTACCAGCGAAGAAGACAATGTCCAAGTATAGCTGAATGATATGGAAAAAGCCATTGCAGCCAATGGATGGAATAATGCTCAAGCAATGCAAGCCATTCCCTACTTTCTTAAAGATACTACCAATTCGTGGTATCAGAGTTTGATTAATAAACCACAAGACTTCAATGCCTTTAAAGTGAAATTTTTAAGATACTTCAGCAACAATAACAGTATCAACTGGTTAGCCAATATATTCAGCACCATAAAGCAAGGAGAAACAGAAGCAGTCACCACTTACTTGGGATGCTTTCATAGAAATCTGTGCCAAATCCAAGCAATTGATGCCAACTATTTTACAGTGCCACAGATTCTTAACCAGTTTATCCATGGTCTGCATAGCAGCATCTTGCAATATGTATGTCTATTACATCCAAGCATCCTTCAAAACACAGTTACCTATGCCAAAGATTTTGAATCTGCTAAGTCTGAAGCCAACCAAATAAACAGTGGCTGGACAAATTCATACTCATTTACAAGCCACTGCCACAACCACCATACATACCTCTTAAATACAAAGACTATGGAAAAAAACTCTCTTTTATAGAAGCTTAAATAGTGCCAAACAAAGACTACTGGACATGCACACATTATTACTGTAAGCCATGCCATAGAGAATGATACAAGTACCCAAAATGTCAAGAAAAGTGGGACAATAAACCATGTCTTGCTTGCGGCGAACAGTTGCTCAATAAAGGAATGTGGAATAACATTTCTGGATAAAAAAGAATGTGCAATGCTTCGTGCCAATACACAATCCTCATTAGTGACTGGGTAAATTTTAGAATGCCTATTACTGCAGTCTGGCACTGAACAATCAATCACTTGAATGAGTATCCACACAACAAGAATGAGATCTGATGTATGACTAATGCCAAAGTCAAAAGAGTCACATCCAGCAAAATCTTAGAGATTAAGAACAACCCATCAGAACCAGTCAACATTGTTTTGATCTCCAATCCAGAAGCATTCTTGGATATTGAAACAGGTCCAGAAGAATTCCATAAACATTATCAAAACTTAGCACCCACTAAAGAAGAGCAGAAGCAATGCTTAGAACAGTTGAATACTCAATTATGTCAACATTGCTTAATTCTCTGTGACTTCCAATATTGTAATGAGTGTAATCTCATTTACAATCTACCACCATGCATGATCTACACAATTCCAGAAGAGGAAAAACCAATCAGCAGCTACATATTAGAATTGGAATTGATTTTCAATCCCGATTCAAACTCTGATAATAATAATGACAAAAACAATGGTTCCAGTTTTGCTTAATATAGCAATAAAAATAACAACAATTCAGACTCAAATTCAAACTCTGAAACCTACATTACACTCTCTAATCTCACCAAAGAACAGGAACTTAAATGGTTCAGTGATAATAATAAAGGTATCATGCCAGAACGTGTACATAATACCAATACAGAGTTTGATCTGAGATATTTGGAAAAAAATCCTATTAAATTAAAACCCCATTTACATACCTGCATTGATCTCAAAATAGCATTAGAAATCCCAGCAACAATTATGGTTCAACTAGTATCTAGAAGTAGTTTAGCAAAAAAGGGAATCAACATTAGAGAAGAAATAATTAATGCGAGATACATAGGAAATATCATTGCTATGCTACAAAATAATTCGAAAAAGACATATATTATAGATCCAAATAAAAAGATAACACAAGCAATATTCCTACCTCTGGTGAAAATAGCTCAGTTAGTATCAGTAGAAAACAGGAAAGAATTAGGAATCACAGCTAGAGAGATATAGGGTTTTGAATCCACAGGTAGAATAGATGTACCAGTTAATATGGCAGAGAAAAAAATTGTTGACAAGAAAGAAATTATCTCCACTCATCAATCAATTTCCATTCCACTATATTATCAGTATATAATAACCATAAAAAGAGAAGTAAAGAATCAAGCTCAGTTGTTTGAAGCAGAAGCCACCATCTGTGAATCAGGAAAGATTAGACTTACTAATTTTTACATATCAGCCAAAAGCCCCAAAAACATTAAAATTCTCATCTATAACACAACTGGAAATGTCATTGAGATACCAAAAGGAATCATCATTGGATACTTAACCACTAAAGTTAAGGATCAACCACCAAACTACATTCCAAATTTTCCACAGCTTTGTGGATATGTGAATATTATATCACAAACCATTTATGGACAAAGCAAATGTTATCTGCTCAAACCAAAACAATTAAAACAGATGAATTTGAGAAACTTAGACCCATTTCAACAGATGCAACTCAAGATATTACTCAAAAATTTCAATGACATCTTTGCCAATGAAGATGAATTTGGCAGAACTAACATAATCCAGCACCAGATCAAGACTGGAGATGCAATACCAATAAAACAAAGAACATATAAAGTATTACCAGCCAGCCATAAGATCATTCATTAAGAAATCAACCAAATGCTTGACAACGGGCTAATTCAGCTATCAATAAGCCTATGGTCATTACCAGTGGTACTAGTCCAGAAGAAAAATGGAAAAATCCATTTTTGTGTGGATTATTGAAAACTGAATAGAGTAACTAAAGATGATAGCTATACAACTCCAAAGATCCAAGAATTATTTAATGCTTTTGGAGAAAATAAATGATTCTCAACACTGGATTTAGATAGTAGTTACTGGCAAATAGCCATAGATCCAGCCAACAAAGAAAAAACAGCATTTACCACAAAAAAGAGAAATTTTGAGTTTGAAGTCATGCCATTTGGCTTGATAAATGCTCCAGCAACATTTCAACAGCTCATGAAAATTGTCTATACTGGACTACTGTGAAAATCAGTAGTTGTTTACTTAGATAACACAAATGTGTTCTCAAAAACATTTAATGATCATCTACATTATCTCTAACAAGTATTTGAAAGACTCAGATGAGCAGGATTGAAACTAAATGCAAACAAATGTTTCTTTGGAAAAACAGAACTCAAGTTCTTGAGACATGTAATGAGCAAAAATGGCATCAAGACAGATTCAGATAAGATTGCAATAGTAAAAAACTTTCCAGTACCAACCAATTTAATGGAACTAAGAGCATTTTTAGGATTTGCAGGCTATTATTGTCATTTTATCAAGAACTTTTCTAAATTGGCTCAACCATTTTATCATCTACAAACCAAAAATGTGAAATATGAATGAACAGAAACTCAACAAGAAGCATTTGATACACTGAGAAGAAAACTTATTTAAGCTCTAGTACTGATCTATCCAGACCACAGTAAACCATTCATCATTACTACAGATGCATTAAGCCAAGCATTGGAAGCAGTACTATCACAAAAAAAACTGAATGAAAGAGAACATCCAGTAGCATACACCAGCTGAAGCTTGAATCCAGCAGAAAAGAACTATAGAACACCAGTATTGGAACACTTAGCAATCTATTGGACAGTCATGAAATGGAAAAAATACTTGAGCCAAAAGTTTGAAATATATATGAATCACAAAGGATTGACGTCAATCCAGAATCAAGAATTTGGAGATGATTGTCATGCAAGATAAAAAATAGCATTATTATCATATATGTTAATAGTACATTATAAAAAAAGAAAAAACAATAGAAATGCCAACAGTTTGTCATGAATGAGACAAATCTAAAAACATTTCAACCCAAAAATATAACAAAAAATGAATATACAAAATTACCAATAATTCCAACATTATCTAAATACCCAATTATTCAAGGAGAAATTATCTCAAAAAGAACAAAACAACATAAAACAACAATTAAAATATTTTATCAATCACTAAAATATATTTTACTGGAAAAACAGAAAGAATTCAAATCAACCAACTAGAGTAATTAAGGAATCAGAGAAGAAAACAATATTGTTTAACATGCACTTAGATCTAACAGCAGAATATTTTCATAAAAAAGCAACAATAGAAAAAACCAGAAAAAAATACTATTGGCCATCAATGTATCCAGATATTACCCAATATGTTTAAAATTGTGATGCTTGTCAGAGAAAAAGAGGAACAAAACCCAGTGAAGCATTGAGACCAATCAAAGTGAAACAATCATTTAATTATATTGGAATTGACTTAGTCAGACCATTAATGATCACCAGCAGAGGCAACAGATATATTGCAGTAGCCATAGACTATCTTACAAAATGACCAGAAGCAAAAGCCATTCAAAGAGTAGATGTAGAATCTGTTGCCAAATTTGTCCATCAAGATTTGATTTGTTGACACAGATGTTCAAAAGAACTATTATTAGATTAAAGAACTCACTTTGTGAATAGAACATTGGCAAATTAAGTCAAAAATTTGGGATAAAAAGACCATTATCATCACCATACCATCTACAAACAAATAGATTAGTTAAAAGGTTTAATTGAACATTGTGTGAAGCCATTGCCAAAATCAGCCAAGAAAACCAGAATGAATAAGACTTGATTATATCATTAGTATTATTTGCTTATCAAACAATGAAGCAAAACACTATACAAGCAACATCATTTGAATTAGTATACAGTAAAACAGCAACATTACCAGTTGAGATAGAAGTCAAAACATATCCAACAAAACCAATAACAGAAGAGAATTTTTAAAGAACATTGTTGAAAAGAACATATGATTTGATGGAGACATTAGAAAACACATGACGAAGAGCAGCTAATAACATCTAAAAGTCACAAGAAAAACAAAAAAAAGACATAATAATCAACTACCAGAGAAACCAGTTGAATTCAAAATTGGAGACAAAGTACTTCTATATCATACCAAAATGGAAAAACAATAAAGTGGAAAATTTGATCCCAAATAGGATGGACCATTTTACATAGAAGAAATTCTTAGAAATAGAGCTTATAAATTAAGGTTGAACAACAAAATCTTAACCAAAGCAGCACATAGAGATTGATTGAAGCCATACCACAGTATAACAATACTATCTACCAGTAATATTCCACAATTAGGAGTACAGAGAATACTAGTTAAACCAAATGAGATTTCACGAGATCTAGAACCAATTATAATTATTAAACCAAACACATTGTTACCAGACAAAATTAGAAATATCATTTAGCATGAAACTATCTTATAATTCCTATCATTAATTAGCAGATATTATCATTTCAAATTATCACTTATTACATTAGCAAAAATGTTCGAAATTATCATTTAATTAATAAACCAAATTGTACACAACACAAATGTAACCTAATTGCGATGATCAATTATGCAATACCCCAAACTATGTAACATTCAAAAGTTCGCCAAAATTTATAGAAATTTGCCGAAATAACTGATAGTTCACCGAAATATCTAATAGTTCGCAGAAATAACTTGTAGTTTGCCAAAATGTATCTTTAGTTTAGTGAAATTGTAGAAAATAGCAAAGTTTAAGTTCATAGAATAGTGTTACGACAAGTTGTATAAAAGAAGAGCTTCTCTCTTCAAGAAAATGTATCTTACATTAGTTTTATCACTTAGAACCATTCCTACACACACAAAAAGAAATAAATATTAAATAATTCGAAAAACCAAATTCTTTAATTATTTGCACTTGGAAAATCCCCAAGAACCCAACTAACATTTTGAAATTGATTAGCTACCAATTTTAGTAAACTGTTAGTGACTTCAGGCCTAGATAGAAAACGTTTCTCTTGACAAAAATTCTATTTCTTTTACATTTCTTTTACATTTCTTTTATTTTCTTATCATAATTATTAGAGTAATCTACAGACAAGATTCCTGTAGAAAAGTTGACTTTCACAGCAAAGTAACTACACATTTTAGTAAGCTTCCAGATGGGCAATTCTTGGGAAAGAGTTGACATTTATTACAACATAACTACACAAAGCAACTGGTATGGAATTGGCTATTCCACTTATAAGCCCAGCAGTTCAAATTATAGGAGATAATTTGAAGATAAATTCAGTTATTGGAGGTTTAACTACTTTTAGAAAACGTGAATTTACAACCAATAGACAGTTACAACATTCAAGAAAAAAGACAAAAAACCTCTGGTAACATTTGGTGCTCTCCCATGGAAACAACACAGCAAAAACAACTTTAAAGTGGTGACCACACCAGACACAACAACTTTAAAGTATTACCAATCAATTTACATCCACTGCAAGCAAAGATTCAACATTCCAGATGGAATTGAAATTGTCAAGAAATCAGTATACCAATATATTGAAAACTGCATCAACAATTATCTTTTTGGAAATTACAATATCTCAGAAGTTAGAAGCAACCTTTACAATAATTTAGCACACTATTCACAGTTGGGAACTAAAGACCTTAACAGTGAAACACTTGCCACTTACTTTCACAAACTTAATTTTAACATTATCAAATACTGTGAAGAAACATATTCAGTACAGTCTCAATACACTATTGATTTTGAATCGGAAACAGAAACAAACAACAAAGGCAAAAACAAATTGAAGCAATACTTAAAAACCACCCCAAATACTCCAACACTACCAAAAACAACTGCCAACCATTTACAAACACCTGAACAAGGAACCAGTTCAAAACTTCCACTTATTATCACATCTTTTCCAGCTTCACTTACACAAGCACAAACGCCTAATTCACCCTTGAATCGATTTGTAAGACCAGAAGATTTTACATCACTCAGAAGTCCCACCAGACAACAAGAACCCCTTCAAACTAGTTCTAGTCTCCTTAATTTTCTAGCTGAAAATCAAAGTGAATACTCTGAGACAGCAGCAAACAAAGAAAACAACTTTGAAATAACTGAAGAAAAATCAATAGACAGTGAAAATGAAGAAGACGAAATGACAACATACATCACAAAAATTCCTGAATTCAATAGAGAAGATATTGAGACCAGTCCCCAAGAATGGCTTGACCAAGTTACTAAAGCAGGAGATGCAAATAGATGGAATGCTGCCAGAATGTTAAGAACAATTCCCTACTTTCTCAAAGAAACAGCAGAAGAATGGTTTGAAAACTTGGCCGCCTCATTCAATGATTGGAATGCTTTCAAAGCAGCTTTCCTTGAACAGTTCACCGACAATAATACCTTCATCACCCTTTGCAATCGTTTTCGAAATATCAAACAGGAACCCTCCCAATCTGTTATGACTTATATTGGGAAATTCAACAAACTTCTCAGACGAATTCGCCAACTTGAAACAAACAATTATTACTTTGATGCTCAAATCTTGGATCAATTTATCGCTGGTCTAAAAGATAAACTAATTAAAAAGGTTTGCTTACATGCGCCAGAAGATTTAAACTTTGCCATACAGTATGTGAAAAGATATGAAATGGCCATGGAAGAGGCCAATTGCACAAAACTTGTAAATTTGGCAATTGGAGAAACCAGCTTAGCAGCTGAGAAAAAAATTGACCAACTTACAAAGAAGGTTGAAAACTATTTCACCAATCAACAACAACAGCAACCCCAAAGATATCAACCACCCCAAAGACAAAATCAAAATAACTTTGCACCACTTTCTAATAACCAGTCTCAAAATTGCTATTACTGTGGAATCTCTGGCCACTGGAAAAGAGATTGCAGAAAGCTACAACGAGACCAACAAAATAGGAGTAATCAACGTTACCCTCCACCATAGCAATCTTATTATTAACCGCCACCACCAGCTTACTATTCACCAAGAACCCAATACCAAAATAACTATTATCAGCCCACCTCACAGCCAATCCAACAGCAATACCAACAACCACTCACACAACATTATCAAGTACCTGCTCGAAGACTGCTTACACAAAATCAATTCACACCACAAAACTAATACCAAGTAAACAACAATAGAATCAGTTTGAATAACCAATTGGTTCCCCGAAATTTCACTCAACCAAGACCCAACCACCACTATACTCAACTCAGTTATTTAACAATGCCAGAAGAACAGGATTTTCACCATACTGCACTCTCAGAAGGTAGAGCTGCAGCACAACAACAAAACCCTTCCTATACTCTTACCATAATTCCACCAGCTAGAATTGCTGAGAACACTAATCTTTCAGATATATTCCCTTTTGAGTTCGAAGCAAATGAGTCACCATTTTTGCTTAGCAATGTAACTGCCAATGAACAAAAAGCAATCATGGCTATATACACCAAAGCAGAAGTCAAAGAAAAGACAATTCGATTGATCCTAGACAGTGGATCCGCCGGAAGCATTATTACCTACCAGTTAATGCAACAGTTGAAGAGAAATGTCGACCGACCAGCTCAAACAGTAATCGTTACTGCTGATGGCATAAAAAAGACCCCAGTAGGAGAAATTGACAATTTTCCATTCACTCTTGATGGAATCACTATTTCAGTCAAAGTTCTTGTAATGGATACACCCCAGTATCAAGCTTTTATCAAAAATGATTGGCTTCAAAAAGCCAATGCTAATCTGAATTGGAAAACACAAGAGTTAACAATCTCCTACCAAGGACAACACGTCTGAGTACTTGCCACTTGTAATACATTCAACAAATGCTCTGAAAAAGCCCCAGCTTTTAAACTCGAACCGGAAGAGAAAAAACCCCTCATTGAAACATTCATGGCTTTTGGATCAACGTCCAACTGGGCCGATGAAACAGAACAAGAACATTTTACCCCACACTCTGAACTCAAAACCTCTGGATAGAATATCCCTTACTCAAAACCTGAACCAAGAAAACAACACTCCTATATTCCTCTTAAATGTAAGGACTGCCACAAGAAACTATCATCAATGAGAGCCTGCATTTCACTTGAAGAAGAATATAAAAATCATACTTGTTATTACTGCAAGGCTTGCCACAGAGAATGATGGGGCCATCTAATAAAAAGGAGTGGAAAATGGAACAACACCCCTTGTTTGACTTGTGGAGATATGCTACCAGAAGAATGCAATTGGATTGATGTAGTCATGAGAGGAGGAGTCTGTGATCAGACCTGCCAATATGCTTTATCAATTTCAGAAAAAGTAAAAAGAGGAACACCCTTTAATGTGGCATATAACAGTGCTCTCAATAAACTTTATCACTACCCCCATGATGCTGAGATGATTTTCGACCTAACAATGGCATTAATTAATGGAGCTACCAAAGAAAATATTCATCAAATGAAGGAAGCAGAATACATTGAATACACCATGGAATTAGCTGGATTCAATTATGAAGACAAAGTAGAAGTCTACCACCAAATTGCAAGTCACACCTACCCAACCCAAGAAGCTCAAATTCAATGATTAGAGCAAATGAACATTAGGCTATGTAAAAAATGCATTATGCCTTGTGATGAACAGTGGTGTCCTGAATGTTATGCTCTTAGTATTCCCTTGTCCAGCAAAAATGATGAGAACGAAATTGAATTTGGAGAACCTGAAGCAATGGAAGAAATTGAAATAACACCTATCTACCTTATCAAAAATCAGTCTGCTTTACAACTTAAATACTTCAACAACAATGAACACAGAATAAAACCCAAAAAAATACACGAAATTAATGCTGGATATGACCTAAGATATCCAGACAAGAATACTCTTGTTCTCAAACCCAAATCCCTCACAAAAATCAATCTCAAAATTGCACTCAAAATCCTGCCAGGAGTAATGGTTCAAATCACCTCCCAGTCCTCTCTGGCAAGCAAAGGAATCAATGTCAGAGAAGGAAGAATTGATGCTGGATATACTGGAGACATTACAGTAATGCTTCAAAATGAAACTGACAAACCATTCAAGATCAAACATGCTGAAAAAATTGCCCAAGCTATTTATCTATCCTTAATCAACATTTCGAGTTTGCAACTAGTCAATCAAAGAGAACAATTAGGAAAAAGTGATAGAGAAACCCAAGGTTTTGGTTCAACTGAACGATTCACAGTTCCAGTTAATATAGCTCTTAACATATATAATGAATTCCACCAGATTCTCAGACTTCCACAACCAATTACCATCTCACCCTTTGGAGAACATCCAGAAATCTACACTTGCCCAAAGCCAACAACCACACAACAAATTTTTGAGTCCAATGAACAAGTCTGCTTGGAACATAATATTTTGATCCCAAACATTTATATTCCAGAAGGAACAAAGAAAGTCTGAGTTACTTTTTACAACTCCAATAATTACTCCATAATTTTATTAAATAATTTAGAAATTGGAGTTATTCACAGTAATATATTTTAACAAGAATTACCCCAAACAGTCCCTGATTTCTCTGAAATCATTGGACATTCAATACCAAAAATCAATCCAAACTCCAGCTCCAAAAACTACCATGTTGCCATGGAAAAACTATCTTGAATCAACATTGGACAACTTGAACCACAACAACAGACCAAGCTCAAAGAGCTAATTGCAGAATTTGCTGATATCTTTGTTGAAAACAACAATGACTTAGGAAGAACCAATTTGGTCCAACACCAAATTTATACAGGAGATGCCAAACCAAGAAAACAACAAGCATATCGAATTGCTCCAGAAAGCCACCAATTCATCTGAAAAGAAGTACAACGAATGCTTAACAATGGGCTCATCCAACCCTCTATGAGTCTTTGGGCTTCACCTGTAGTGCTAGTTAAAAAGAAAAATGGAAAGATCCGATTTTGTGTTGACTATCGACAACTCAACAGTATTATAATTGGAGACACTTACCCCCTTCCCCGAATTGATGACATGTTAGATGCTCTTGGAAAATCCAAATACTTTTTAACACTAGATTTAGAAAGTGGTTACTGGCAAGTTGCTATGGATCCCAAAGATCATCCCAAAACAGCATTTACCACCCAAGGCAGAAATTACGAGTTCAATGTAATGCCTTTCGGATTATGCAATGCACCAGCAATGTTTCAGAGATTAATGGATGTTGTGTACCAAGGACTTCTTTAGAAATCAGTAGTCGTTTATCTTGACAATACTGATGTTTATTCTCCATTATTCGAATTACACTTAAAACACCTGTAAGAAGTTTTTCAACGATTATGAAAAGCAGGACTAAAACTCAATATCAAAAAATGCTATTTTGGGAAAACAAGCCTGACCTTTCTTGGTCATATCATTAGTAAAGATGGAATAAAACCAGATCCTGGAAAAATCAGCATTGTCAAAAATTTCAAAACTCCTCAAAACACTACAGAACTAAGAGAATTCATAGGATTAGCATCCTATTATCGGAAGTTTATCAAAGGATTCTCGGAAATTGCAAAACCCCTTAACCAGCTCACCACCAAAAACGTCGAATACAAATGGACTACCGAACACCAAAAAGCTTTTGAAATTCTCAAGGAAAAACTGACAACAGCTCCAATTCTCACTTACCCAGATTTCAGCAACCAATTTTGACTAGTTACAGATGCTTTGTATACTGCCTTTGGTGCCATCTTATCACAACTAGATGACAATGAAAATGAGCAAGTAATTGCTTATACTAGCAGAACATTAAAACCAGCTGAGAAAAACTACTCTGCCACAGAACTAGAAACAGCAGCCATAATTTGGGTCCTACACCATTTCAACTTTTATCTCAGGCCTAAAGAATTCGATATTATCACTGATAATATTAGACTCAAATGGCTTCAGTACAAAAATACTCAGCTGAATACAAAACAAACCTGATGGACAGGATTTCTAGCAAACTATCAATACATAGTACATCACAAACCAGGAAAACTCCACACCAATGTTGACTGTCTCTCCAAAATGAGACAAGATTAGAAAAACACAAAAACCAACACTCAACTTAACCAACCAAAAGAGCCAACAAACAATGAATTTGGAAAACTACAACGATCTCAAACAATATTTGGAAACATTAACAATCCCAACAGATTGGTCTCCAAATGAAAAACATTGACTACAACAACAAGCCAAACAATATTTTCTACACAACAACATTATTT
>JAAOMT010000495.1:187952-200988 GCA_016748015.1 Geosiphon pyriformis | reverse complement strand
TAATTTAAATTTATTATTATAGTTATCTTCTTATAATTTAGAAACAATCTCACAAAAACAAAACAAAAATAACATAAAAACCCATGCACCAAAAATAATTTTCTTTTATTTCAAATTGCTTATAATGACTATTCCTCAAAACATTTAACAATTATTCCAAAAACTAATGTTAGCTTTAAAAACAATACCCGAATTATCCATTACTGTTACTGGAAACCACATTAATTATACCCAAACAGAAGTAGTTACAAATTTAGCCCCAAATTCACGAAAATATTACTCATATAAAAAGAACACAAGAAGTTATACTGGAATTCACCTGCCAGAACTTTTAAAGCTTGCTTTAAGAGAAAATCTAATGCTCATTCTGATTAGTATTTCACCAAATACTACAATTCAACAAAGATTTCAACTGTGTCTCAATGAGGAAAACACTAAATATCCTCCAATCTATAGATATTTTCACATTGAAAAAACACTCTATGAATGGAAACTGGAACTTACAACAGCAAACCTCACAAAAGAAGCTATTCAGAAACAACTCTACAACGAATTCAAGACAACAGCTGGATCAACAAACAGTCACTACAGGCTCAGAGTTGCTCTTAGACTTTATGATCTATTCCATACCTGTGAAAACGTACTACAAAACCCAATTTTTCAATCTTTGAAGATTCAATACATTGGAAAGCTCACAGAACTGAAATTTCAATAATTTTGGATTATTATCTGGAAATAACAAACAGTACTTAGACTTC
This sequence comes from Geosiphon pyriformis, assembly GCA_016748015.1. Classification (NCBI taxonomy): domain Eukaryota; kingdom Fungi; phylum Glomeromycota; class Glomeromycetes; order Archaeosporales; family Geosiphonaceae; genus Geosiphon; species Geosiphon pyriformis. The sequence goes on along the minus strand of JAAOMT010000495.1, from coordinate 200,230 downwards.
GATGGAGCTCAGTCTTGAGGAGGAGGTTATGTTACCAGACAAAATTAGAGATATCATTTAGCATGAAACTATCTTATAATTCCTATCATTAATTAACATATATTATTGTTTCAAATTATCACTTATTATATTAACAAAAATGTCCGAAATTATCATTTAATTAATAAACTAAATTGTACACAACACAAATGTAACCTAATTGCGATGATCAATCATGCAATACCCCGAACTATGTAACATTCAAAAGTTCGCCGAAATTTATAGAAATTTGCCGAAATAACTGATAGTTCACCAAAATATCTAATAGTTCGCAGAAATAACTTGTAGTTTGCCAAAATGTATCTTTAGTTTAGCGAAATTGTAGAAAATAGCAAAGTTCAAGTTCATAGAATAGTGTTATAACAAGTTGTATAAAAGAAAAGCTTCTCTTTTCAAGAAAATGTATCTTACTTTAGTTTTATCACTTAGAACCATTCCTACACACACAAAAAGAAATAAATATCAAATAATTTGAAAAACCAAATTCTTTAATTATTTGCACTTAGAAAATCCCCAAGAACCCAACTAACATTTTGAAATTGATTAGCTACCAATTTCAGTAAACTGTTAGTGACTCCAGGCCTGGATAGAAAATGTTTTTCTTGACAAAAATTCTATTTCTTTTACATTTCTTTTATTTTTCTTTTATTTTCTTATCATAATCATTAGAGTAATCTACAGACGAGATTCCTGTAGAAGAGTTGATTTTCACAGCAAAGTAACTACACATTTTAATGAGCTTCCAGATAGACAATTCTTGGGAAAGAGTTGACATTTACTACAATGTAACTACACAAAACAACTGGCATAGAATTGGCCATTCTACTTATAAGCCCAGCAGTTCAAATTATAGGAGATAATTTGAAGATAAATTCAGTTATTGGAGGTTCAATCACATCCAGAAAACGTGAATTCACAGCAAACAAGTATCAACAACATTTAAGAAAAGAGACCAAAAACCTCCAGTAACAACGTAAAATTAAACAACCAAGAAATATATAAAAACATGGTATATACAATAAAAGACATCAGAAAATGAAGATTACTGACAGCATTCACTCACTAGCACAACAACTTTTTCAACTGATCTAACAACAGAAAATAAAAATTATTATCAACCAACAAACCATTTGATACTAAGATACTAGAAAAATACCTAAATACAAAATTCAAAGAAAAACAAAAAACACTATTGACAAAATGGTTTTGAAAATAAAATTAGCAATAGAAAAACCAATAAATGTCATCATATATCAAGAGTTGACCAAAGAAACTTGGAAATGGTGGATACTCAAATTTCCAAAGAACTTTTGTTACTTCCACTTGAGATAACACTTGAACATTCAGAATTTATACATAGATAAAACAAAACGTTTATTTAACACAACTATACTACAACAACTGGAACAATTTGTAGGAAAAAACAATTTGACTACACAAGCAAGAGCCATCTATTGGCTACATATGGAATTTCAAAACAGACCAGAAATCTTACTTAATCCAGAAATGAATTCTATTACAATAAACCAAATGGGAAAAATAACCAATGGCCAATTTAAAAAATTACAGAACAGGATAACACAAGTAATTCTCGAAAAAAAAGTTCAAGAAATACTCAAAGATAGAGAATTAGGGTTAGGAGATTTGGGAGATCTTAATGGAACTCAATATTAAAAGAAAAGAATAATGTTACTCATAAAATATAAGAAATATATTAGCATATAAATTAGCCAATTAAAAGTAGGCACAGTAAATGTGGAATTTTAGAATTTCTTTCAGAAGAATTGCAGAATTCCAGAAATTTCAGAATTCTCATACAAGAAATTGCAGAATTCCAGAATTCCAGAATTCCTCTCAAAAAAAATTACAGGATTCCAGAAATTCCAAAATTTCTGGTGTGAGAAATCAAGGAATTGAGGAATCTCAATTATATATATATAGTGGTAGTATTAAAAATAGAAAAGACAGATTTCTTAGTTTAAATTTGATCTAAGCAATCTTCTACATCACAAATATCAATAAATAATTATTCACTATCTCAATTCACTTTTCACTATCAACACTTTATGTTGATAGTAAGTCATACTTAACCACATTGAAACAATAGCTCTTAATTATGGCTATTAATAGAATACTAACTTGCAAAATTGCCTTGGCTTATTTCTTGATTTTCTTTGTTTCTTTTATTTTCTTTGTTATTTTTTTTGTTGTTTACTAAAATTGATTAAGGATTAAGCACTGAATTATTGATGTCAAAGATTGCCTGGTAAAAAACTCCTGCAAGTGAATATAACACATAAAAAGATTACAGATTACTTATCAGAGGATTGCTGGCTACCAAGTCAAAAAAAGAATTGATGGAATTGCAATTCCAGGAGGCTACTGAAAACAACTATTGAATCTCTGTTTATTATACAAAGGACTCAACCAAAATCTTTAAATCCATAATCATCTTTAGAAATCAACATCATTAATCAATTGAGCACTAAGTTACAGATTTGTTATTTGCTTTAAAACCCCAAATAATTACCTGTAACAACAGATATAAACAATATACTGGTTACAAACAAAGTTCTAAGACTGTCTAAAAATACTGCTATACTTAACAATAAATATAGTAACCATTAACTAATTGGGAAAAATTACCAATGTCTAATTTAAAAAATTGCAAACCAATATTGCCTAAGTAATTCTTAAAAAAGATATTATAGAATTAATTTAAGAAAGAAATTTAAGAGATTTAGAAGATTTTAATAAAGTTCAATATTAAAAAGAAGAAATAATATTACTTATAAAAATTAAAAATTATAATAATAGATAAAATAGCCAATTAAAAATAGATGTAATAAAAAGAGAAATTCTAGAATTTTACTTGAAAAATTACATAATTTCAAAGAATTTCATATAACACAAATTATGTATATATAATGAGAGTATTAAAAGCAAAAAAGTATTCATTTAACTTAGATAAAACAGTAACTAGCAATAACTATTTATCCTTATTCTTCTCTTCAAAAGATAATTTTCTATAATTTGAAGTAGAATCATATTAATATTAATAAAATATTTAATTATTATTTAATTTATACTATTGTTATTTGATTAAAGAAATATTAATTTATTCTACACTATTAATACTTTATCTTGATAGAATCTAATACTTAATTATACTAAAACAATAGTTCTTAATCATAACTATTGACAGAATATTAATTTCTTATTTCTTTTTTTTTTTTTTTTGTTTTGTTTCTTTGTTGTTTATTAATTAATTAAAAATATTAAGCATTGAATATTTGATGTCAAAAATAGTTTGGTAAAAGACCCAAGAAAATAAGTAGAAATTTAAAGATAGCTTACCAAAAAAACACAAATGTTAGAATAAATTGGTTACCATGCTGAAAAAAAAAATTCATAAAAGAAACTATTAATTAAATTTCTGTTCATTATACAAAAAACTCAACCAAAATCTTCAGAAATTACCAAAATTTTTAGCTATTGAACACCAAGTTATAAGTTTGTTATTTGTTTTAACACTCTAAATAATCATCTGTAACAATGGTAAAACTAATTAACAAGTGATTTATATTATTATTATTGCTAAAATACTGTAGAAATACACTTTTAAACATATTGAAATCTTGAAGTTTGTTGACAAGATTTTGGTATCATAAATTAATTGTGTTTTATAAAAAATAAAGAATAGTTTGAAGAGCTCTGGCATTGTTCTATTTATTAGTTGCAATGGTTTTTGCTATGTTATTTAGTTATATTTGAGTATTATTTTCTTTGTTGGTAAATTTCTTAAGTTTTGTAATTGGTATGTAAGTTATTAGTATAAGTAATAATAGTTGTTATAATTATTGCTGAACAGTAATTGGTGTTATTGACAGTTGATTAATTAAGATAATAAAAAATAAGTTTTCTGAAAGAATAGAAACTGGGTTTAGATTGTTTAGATTTGGCTAGATTTGAATAATTGAAGTTATAATTTCTGGATTAATATTTTTTTAATCACTGTTTTCTTTTAAATTAGTGTTTTTCCAATAACTAGTAGATTCGAAATTTGGTTAGAATGATAATGATTAAAGTCTTGATAGTATTGTTGATTGCAATTTAAATTCTTTAAAAAAATCACTATAGGTTCTTAATAATTTGGCTTTTTTTTAATTATTTTGAAACAGTACTTTAGATAATGGTGTTTTTGCCATTAATTTTAATGTAAATCTAGATGGTATGTGAATAGTATTTCCTGGTATATAATAATATAATAGATAAATAAATGAAACAATTTTTGGTTTCTTTTAAGTAGACAGATGTAATTTTTTTGGTGTTTTTGCTAGATTTTGTAATTTTTCTTTGTCTACAAAGTTAATAAAAAATCTTTGTTGGATGTAATTCTCAATTTCTTGATTTATCTCTGTAATTAGTAAGATAAACAACTAATTTTGTAAAAACATGGTGTTTTGAAATAATTTATTATAAAAATTGTTAAGAACAGCTTCTGAATTTTTTTGGTTTCTCAAGTAAAATGAAATTTTTTTGTTAACATAAAAGTTGAAAGCTAATTTTGTTGACCAATAATTACTTATTAGTTCAAAATGAGTTTGGTAATATTGAAATAAGAATTTGGCAAATTTTAAATAATTTGTTGTTGTTATTTTTAATTCTGTTACTTTTTTGAATGATTGATATTGATGCTAATTTTCTGTTAGATTATACCTTACAGAAAGCACCGAATATTACAGATAACTATTTGGGATGTCAGAACAAATAACAAATCTATAACTTAATGCTTAATAGTTATTAATAATAGTAGTTTCTAAAAGTTTTGGAGTCTGAAAATTTTGGTTGAATTTTTTGTATAATGAACAGAAATTTAATTAATAATTTTTTTTGTGAATTTTTTTTTTAATGTAATAGCTGGTTTATTTTGGCAGTTGTGTTCTTCTAATAAGTTATTCTTAAGTTTTCTACTCTTGTTTTCAGGTCTTTTACCAGAATATTTTTGATATCAAATACTTAGCACTTAATTTTTTTTCAATTAGTAAACAACAAAGAAATAAAAAAAATAAAAATAAAAAAAGAAAAGAAAAAATTAGTATTCTGTCAATAATTATAATAAAAAGTTATTGGTCCAATGTAATTAAATATTAAATTTTATTAATATAAAATATTAATAGTATAAAATAAATTAATATTTCTTTAATTAAGTAATAATAATATAAATTTGAATAATAATAGATGTTTTATTAATATAAGTATAATTTTACTTCAAGTTATAAAAAACTATTTTTTAAAAGAAAAAATAGTGTTGTTTTGAACTAATCTGAACTTTATTAAATACTTTTTCTATTTTTAATATTCTGACTATATATATATAATTTATGTTACATAAGATTTCTTAAAATTTTTTAATTCTTTTGAAAAAAATTCTGAAATTCTGAAATTTTGAAATCCTGTATTCCTTAAAAAAATCCTAGAATTTCTCTTTTTACAATGCTTATTTTTAATTGGTTATTTTATCTACTTATTATAATTCTTAATTTTTATGAGTAATACTACTGATAGAATAAATTTGGTTCCAAAATATTAAAAAGTTCTTTGATTCAAAAATTGATTAAATTTAAACTATTACGGTTTGTCATTCAGATTCACATATATTGTTAAATTTTATAAATAAGATTTTAGCTAGTTTATATACATATTTTATGAAAGTAGTTCATAGAAAATTGTTAATTGCAGTCAAAAAGAGACTTTATAACAAAAAATACCCAAACATTTTGTGTTTACAGTATGAAGAAATTAAGTTCTTTAATTATTTATTTATGTGTCCTAAAAAGTTTAATATTCATAAAAAAATTTTGTTTAAATAAATTGTAGTTTAAAAGTTTTTAATAGAGTTTTGCTTTTTATTTTCTTTCATAATTGTGAAATCTCTTTTCTTATGTTTATTAAATATTAGTTTGTATGCACTTCTTTGCAAAAACTTTGTACTTAAAAGTTGATATAATAAAGCTGTATGAATATTTGAAGATTATAAAAAGACTGTTCAAATTTTAGTTAATTTTATGTACAATTTAAATAAATAGTATTATTCTGGTTTGTAAAAATTTAGGTTTAAATACAGAACAAATATAGGAAAATATGGCTTGATTAATAATTCTGTAATTTTGTGTTAGATTTATTAGATAGAATTGTTAAATTAATTGGTATTAATAAGACTTTTGGAGTTAACTTTGGTTTTTACATATTCTGCTTGTTTTTTTCTGTAATATAATAGTTTATATAAGGACTTAATATTGTTTTAATTGGTTTAAATGACTGGTCACATAAAGTAAGAATGTAAATTACATTTAGTTGAAGTCTCTAGTTTTGATTTTGTATACAAAATAATAATTAGATTATATTAATAATAATAATAATAATAATAATAAAATTGTATTTATTATAATTTAAAAAAATATTTTAATTATATTTTTGTATATATTTTTAATTTTAATAAATAAATTATTTTTACTAATAAATTATTTATAAATTTATCTGTTTTTTATTTATTATATAAAATTATTATTAATAATTATATTTATATAACTATTATAAAGAGTTTTATTTTTAAGAATTGGTTTTTTGATTTATTTATAATATTAAAAATACTATTAAAACCGATTTGTTTATTATAAATTTTGTTTATAATATAATAATATATTACAAAAAAAATAGTTGATTATTAAAAATTAATTATAAAAGAAAATTTATTATTAATAATAAATTAGGTTTGATTAATATTTATAGTTTAATAGTATTTAACTTTAATTTAGAGAAAAAGTTTTGTTTAAAAACAATTTATTAAGTTTGATTTTATTATTAATTTATAATTAATTTTTAATGTTTTTATAAATTTGGTAATATTTTTAATATTTTTAATATAATATAGTTTTAATTAATTCAAATAACTAGTTATATATAAAAAAACAAAAATTATACTTATTTTGTAATTTTTACAAATTGTATTATAATAAATAAATAATAATAATAAAAAAACCAAAAAATGTATTTTAAAGTATTTTTTAAAATAATATTTTATTTTTTTGTTTTTAGTTGGTTTTTTAATTTAATAATAATTTTATATAAAATTTATTATTTTGTTATTTTTATTATTTTAATTTTTTTTAATTAATATTAAAATTATTGATTTTTTGCTTTTTATTTTGTAATTTAAATAAGTAATTTACAAAAAACAGCTATAATAAAGAATTAAAAAGTTATTTAATTTAGTTGTATTATTTTTTGCTTAAATTAATAATTTTAAAAGTTAATTAATTAATAATTTTATTATAATTCTAATTTTTATATCCAGAAAAAAATACTTTTAAAATTAACATAATCTTTTTAATTTTAATATTAAGATTTATAAAATTGATATCAAATGAATTTGAAAACAGTTTTTAATATAATTTTTAACAAAAAAAAATATTGATAAATTTTAAATATTTCAAAAGCCAAAAATTTAGTAATTATTAATAACAAAAACAAATAAAGTTATTAAAAATTTCAATAATAATGCAAAATTTTTTAATATTTAGTTATTGTTAAAATAAAAGAAAACAGAAAAAACCAAGTAAAACAAAGTAGATAAATAATTAAACAAGACTAATCTAATTACTTATTTTTATAACTGGTATTAATCTATTTAAAGAACTGAAAACTGATTTTTAATTATGTGATATTAATGAAATATTCGACTGTAAAATTATATTTAAAAAAATAAATAAATTATATAAACATAATTTAAATTTATAATTATTATAATCTATGTTAACAAAATTTAATATTAATAAAAAAACCATGAACATAAAAATCAACTTTTTATTGATTATAAATAAAAAAGTGCGACTTTTATAATTAACTTAAAGCATGAACTCAAAGAGATCACTTTTTGCTCTGTAACTCTTCCACATCGTCTGTAACCACTATTTATGTTTGCGCGGTAAATTCCGGTAGGATAAATTGCTTGTGACGATGGGGATCGGCGACTTGGACAAAACAACGGGAACAGATATTGTGAGGTTTTAAATTTGAACTTGCAATCTCTTCAGTCATAAAAAAAAATTCAGTTACATCTTCGCTGCCTGTAAAATCTGCTCCAGTTTTCTCTTGCCTTTTTATACAGAAAGGAAATGCATATTTTGCATTGATAGAGAACTACTTAATAGAAGTCTCTCTAATCATATAGGAGGTTATGGTCAATGAAAAGTTGAACACAGAGCTGACGAAAAGTCCCTAAGTATGCTGCAGTGGACCAAAGGAGATCTACAAACCAAAATCGGTGAAGCCTCTTCGAAATTGTACCAGGGGTGTAATAAGACGTCAGAATTCTGGAAGCGATTTGAACACCAGTTCATAATGTATTTCTTGCTGAAACACTTCTCCAAAATTTAAAGGTGAGTTTTAAAATTCTTCACCCCAAACAAATTGAGGGATCATAAATTGGCGAGAGGACATTTAAGAAGCTATGGGCTGAAGTAAAACCAAGGAGGACAGTAAAAAAGGAAACCTGGAAATGGTAGTGCAAAATGTTCAGGTCTCGGAGGGAAAATTTATGTCATCGCGATCATGCACCGTACACGCTACACAACGTCTACTATATATCCAAACGCGTGTTTTATGAGTTCTTTCTCTTTAGAATAATACAGCCATAAAGAAAAGTCCCTAACATTAGCATAAAGGCGCTCTGTTTCAAACACCTTGAAAATATATAAAATGCTTTTATACCGAAATTATACGCGCGCCCCTGTCGTCCACTCCCCACTCCTGCCTAGTTCTTCGAGCAATGAATCACAAATACCAATACAACCCAGTCGTCGGTTTAAAACCATTGTTAAACCAGCAGCAGGCACAAATAGTAGTCGTCGTACTTTGTTTAAGTCAAACAACGCGAAAAAATTGGATTGGCAAAGCAGGTTTAAACAGCATTGTTTGGATAGGATAAAGGCATCAAGAGAATTTGCCATCAGCCAGAGAAGAACTGGGTTACGCTTGGACTCGAGTAACGAAGAGGATGAGGAAGAGGTGCGTTTATATTTCAAATCGTGTCAAGGAGAAACCAGATAAAAGCGTATAAAAATTATCAAAATCTTTTTTGTGGGAAAAAGAGAATGGTGACGAAGGACTGATCGAAATAATGTAGTTTTTTCAAAATTTGTATAATCACAGTGGATTCGCGAAATAATATCGAATGCATGGAGAGAATTCAAGGAAGAGAAAGAACGTCAATATTCTTTATCTGTTGATATATATTCAAGTACTGAAATTAACGCTCAAATTGAGATTGAGGAAGAGATTTTTCGTGAAATTACTCGAGGTACTTTGATAATCAATTTAATTTTAAATATCTTGAAAATTTAATCACATTAATGATCCATGTGTCCCGAATATACTTGTAGATTCGTTTTCGCACAATCAAACCAGTTCGGGTTCCATCGATAAAATGAGTGAAGAAGAAATTGAATATGCACTTCTATATGAAGACCAGTATGAGGATATAGATCAGTCGTACCTAATGGAAATCGAAATGATCACGAGCAAAGAAGCTTTTAATAATCCGGAAAATCAGCAGCAAGGGTATCATTTTCATCAAGAATTGCGCAAAATGGATACGAGACCAATGAAACTGCAAAATATGGGCTGGCTATTGAACTGTTCATGTTTCAATTGTTTCCAGCATAATTTTGTCATCGACCATTATGTCAATGCAAGAGCTGTTGAATGTCCGGGTTGCGGATTCTCACTTGATCAATTTGTAGGGTTTTCTATTAAAATTAATTTGCTATTCTTTAGTATTTGCCAGCTCTCAGATCTTTACTTTTATTTAGAGCATCTCACGAATTAACCAATGCAGTCAAATGCACAGGTATTGAATAGAAAATACATTCATTTGTCGATTTTTACCAAAAAATAATAATATTTTTTTGATAGCTCCGGTTGTCGTAGTGAACATAACTTGAGCTTTGATACAAGTTTCGGGCTGAATATATGGTGCAACGAATGCGATTATTTCGAGGCAATACTATAATAAAAACTTTTTTTACCTATAATTAAATTAAGAGCGCTAAATTGAAATCAACGGTTAAGGTTTATTATGGATAAGAAAAAATGGGGAGATAACTCTTTGTAAATATTGCTTTGAACTTGGATTAAATAATATCTGGGGGACTAAATGCTCCTACTTCAAATTTTAAGGCTATGCAGATGCTTGCACATTGTTAAAGGTTATCAATTTTGCTGTTATAAAGTAAAACTGGAAACTTTATATATTCAACATATCCCAAACTCTGTATATGATCCCAAGTTATCAACGTGCCCAAGACTCACTAAGAATAACGGTAAGGTCGAGTTTTTTTGGGCGGAAAATTTTTCCTATGGTAGCCTGATTGCACACGCGATAAGAGTCGCCTACTTCTTTCGTTTTCATTGATGTATTCGCGTTTTTCCGAGAATCAAAGTTGATCATCATGTCAACTGAGGATATCAAGGCATAAATTCAGGGCGCGAAGTATGAGCGTCAAGCTTCACGGGATCTTTTTTTCGAAACCGGGTGGGAAATAGAAGGCGTCGAATCGCTTGATGATTGTGGGATGACCCCATCTGTTTTGATGGTACAAGAAATCAACTATTGATCTTGCCCTTATGATTTTACATCTCTCAATTTGTCATCTACGCCTGCATGGAGACGATGTAAATAAATCTTAAGGGGCTCATTAAATTAAGGCCATTATTAAATAGAAAACCGCAAATTCACCCTTCATTGGCATATGTATAGCCTCCCCCCCCTCCCTGGTGCTGCAAAAGCTTTCGACCTCTCTGATTCTGACGGCGGTTTCCTGTCTGATAGGTGACCCTCATCCCGCTGTTGAGTAGAGAATGTTCGAGAGCAATACGCTGATTTTGTTCTTCTCTTTCTTCGTAATTTAATACTAATGCCTTGAGTTGCTGCTGCTCTACACGTTCCGCTTCTTGTTTAGTGCGTGTATTGACAGCAAGCGCACTATCAGCTGGCACTTCCATTGTCTTGATCTGTGTTGGATTTTTAGCAAAGATAAGAAAATGATCATAAAAACGCCAAGAAAAATTAAAACACCTGCCTGTTGCTTATTTCCTTTTTTGGTCAACAAAGTGAAGGCAACACTACCATCAATGAATTCAGAAGATTTTTCGTTGCCTCTCAGATGCATGGGAATGGCTACATCCAGCATCGCAGGCTTCCGCTCATATTTGCGTGATTCCATACTTTCATTCATCATTTTGCTGAATTCACGCTCAAATTCCTCATCTTCAGAAGTTGAAACTTTATCTTGTCGATTTGTATGCACAATAACTTCATCTTCATCATCATCTCGATCTACATGGTCCGCATCTCCCTTTGAGTATGATGATTTAGTATAAGAAAAAGCTATAAAGATTGATCAAATTGAATAAGTCAGCGTAGAGAATTTCGTTACCTCAAAATCCGATCCTTCGTCTTCCCCAATTTCTCTGATATTGCGATCTTCTTTATATTCGTCCTCTTCGTCCTCAGATGATGAAGAAACTTCGCTTTCATCCAAGGCCTCCTCTTGATTTTTAACAGCACCTTCACTTGTTTGAATTGCTTTTTGGTTCAACAAAAGCTTTTGATCAACTTCTTCAGCAGCTTCTTCATAAGTTGAGTATCGTTTTATGTTTGGCCGTAATAGCTATTAAATGGTTTAAACGCAGCTTAATGATTAGCAAGTGGCTTGATGAGGTTTCCAAAAAAAGGAGTTTTAAATACCTCAAATGTGTCAGAAACCATGAATTCCACGTCCATCGGTAGCCTTTGTTTGGATAGGATATACATCTAGCATTTGATCCAATCAATAATAATGAACTTGAAGCAGATACGCTGTATTCATAAACTGACATAAGCAAAATTACCTGGAAAAACACTAAAAAGTCATCGAGTCTTTTCTTAGAGCTTCCGCGATCAAAGCACATACCGCATGTATCAAGGAGAGTGCAACAAAGTCGCACGCGAAAGAAATCGTTAGGAGCATCAAGAATGTTGGGGTGTGCTGGTGAGGGTCTTCCAAACTCTGGAAGATTAAAAAATATATTTAATAACCACATTTTCGATATTATCTTATCCAATTCTCGTTGATATTTAATCAAATTGCGACCGCACTGACCGTGGCCGAGGGTCACAATGGTATAGAGGGAATCAA
>JAAOMT010000495.1:132874-187932 GCA_016748015.1 Geosiphon pyriformis | reverse complement strand
TGGGAAATAGAAGGCGTCGAATCGCTTGATGATTGTGGGATGACCCCATCTGTTTTGATGGTACAAGAAATCAACTATTGATCTTGCCCTTATGATTTTACATCTCTCAATTTGTCATCTACGCCTGCATGGAGACGATGTAAATAAATCTTAAGGGGCTCATTAAATTAAGGCCATTATTAAATAGAAAACCGCAAATTCACCCTTCATTGGCATATGTATAGCCTCCCCCCCCTCCCTGGTGCTGCAAAAGCTTTCGACCTCTCTGATTCTGACGGCGGTTTCCTGTCTGATAGGTGACCCTCATCCCGCTGTTGAGTAGAGAATGTTCGAGAGCAATACGCTGATTTTGTTCTTCTCTTTCTTCGTAATTTAATACTAATGCCTTGAGTTGCTGCTGCTCTACACGTTCCGCTTCTTGTTTAGTGCGTGTATTGACAGCAAGCGCACTATCAGCTGGCACTTCCATTGTCTTGATCTGTGTTGGATTTTTAGCAAAGATAAGAAAATGATCATAAAAACGCCAAGAAAAATTAAAACACCTGCCTGTTGCTTATTTCCTTTTTTGGTCAACAAAGTGAAGGCAACACTACCATCAATGAATTCAGAAGATTTTTCGTTGCCTCTCAGATGCATGGGAATGGCTACATCCAGCATCGCAGGCTTCCGCTCATATTTGCGTGATTCCATACTTTCATTCATCATTTTGCTGAATTCACGCTCAAATTCCTCATCTTCAGAAGTTGAAACTTTATCTTGTCGATTTGTATGCACAATAACTTCATCTTCATCATCATCTCGATCTACATGGTCCGCATCTCCCTTTGAGTATGATGATTTAGTATAAGAAAAAGCTATAAAGATTGATCAAATTGAATAAGTCAGCGTAGAGAATTTCGTTACCTCAAAATCCGATCCTTCGTCTTCCCCAATTTCTCTGATATTGCGATCTTCTTTATATTCGTCCTCTTCGTCCTCAGATGATGAAGAAACTTCGCTTTCATCCAAGGCCTCCTCTTGATTTTTAACAGCACCTTCACTTGTTTGAATTGCTTTTTGGTTCAACAAAAGCTTTTGATCAACTTCTTCAGCAGCTTCTTCATAAGTTGAGTATCGTTTTATGTTTGGCCGTAATAGCTATTAAATGGTTTAAACGCAGCTTAATGATTAGCAAGTGGCTTGATGAGGTTTCCAAAAAAAGGAGTTTTAAATACCTCAAATGTGTCAGAAACCATGAATTCCACGTCCATCGGTAGCCTTTGTTTGGATAGGATATACATCTAGCATTTGATCCAATCAATAATAATGAACTTGAAGCAGATACGCTGTATTCATAAACTGACATAAGCAAAATTACCTGGAAAAACACTAAAAAGTCATCGAGTCTTTTCTTAGAGCTTCCGCGATCAAAGCACATACCGCATGTATCAAGGAGAGTGCAACAAAGTCGCACGCGAAAGAAATCGTTAGGAGCATCAAGAATGTTGGGGTGTGCTGGTGAGGGTCTTCCAAACTCTGGAAGATTAAAAAATATATTTAATAACCACATTTTCGATATTATCTTATCCAATTCTCGTTGATATTTAATCAAATTGCGACCGCACTGACCGTGGCCGAGGGTCACAATGGTATAGAGGGAATCAAATATCACAGGAGAATCTACCATTCGATAATTGTATAATTCGCCTAAATACTTGACCGTAGCAATACGGCGTTGGTTGTGTTTGAATATGTTTTGCTAGGGAAAAGTTGAGAAATTAATATAGGCACAGTTCATAGTCAAAAATAAACTAGAAACCAAACTTACTTCAAGACCAATTCGGATTTCCTCTAGGACACGATCCACTAATGCAACACCAAAATGAGAATGATAGCGATGCAATCCAGACGCCAGTATAGCCATTAGATGAATATTGCTATACTTGATCTTCCAGACCTTTGAGAAACATTTTTCAAGGACGGCATAAACCTTATTAAGGAATAACGAAAATTCATTCATACTTAATAAGGAGAATAATGAATTGAGAATCAATAAAAATGTTTCAGTTTACCTCCTTATCATTCCAATTCAATTTCCTTAACAATTTCAATACTTTTTCCACTGTTTTTTTGTTAAGATCCATATATATCAATTTACGAATATATTGGTCCATCAACGAACGTTCCTTAACTACAATTGCAGTATGATCAGGAGGATTACACTAAATAAAATTAGATGAAGTTTTGTTTCGTCAGTGATTATATTATTTGAAAACTAGCGATGCTCACAGGCAAAAATTGAATTCCGAAAAATCAAAAGCTACCTGATAATAGGCGTTTTCAATCATCAAAAGCTGCCTGTTATCCAAATGTTGAACGTTTTTTTTGCGCATCATTATATCAAGCTTTCATTTCAAATTTAGGTTAATGGGGGTCTTTTATAAATTTCGTCAGTTCAAATTCCATACAAAATTAAATTCATGAATTACCATGTTACCCATTCTAACGCTGGTTTCTGGGCTTTTAAACAAGAACCGACCACATGTTTCTAGAAGGTTGCTGGCAATATCGATGTTATGGTTTGAGAAATCATCAAGAACCACCTTAAGACAATGAAAAATGAGATGCTGGGGTGTGATACGGAACTTGGTAAGTTCCGAAAGATATCTGATATTCTAATAATAAGAAAGTATTTCAATCCAAGGATCTTTTGGGTGGTAAACAGTAAAAGAAATAAATATGTTAAAACCTTGATCTTGGTTTCAAAAAAATCCGGGGTTTTCTTTCTTTGCAAAGACCGGAATTCTCCCTCCAACTAATTGATGCATAAAAATGGTTTAAATGAATATTGAAAGGTGTTAAAATATTTAAAATAAAAGGCTTATAGAAGAATTCCGTTCTCACCGCTTGCAATACCGCTGCGGTTATATCTGGGTAATGGGGATTAAGCGTGGCAATCAAACGCGCATAATAAGGAAGTAAGTCAAGCCGAGTACGAGGCACACCAACCAAAGTCTAAGCCCGTAGAATATAAGCGACGTTTTGGTTCGTATCGATAGGATCAGTTTGATTATTAAATTTAAAAAAGGAAACCTACCTTGAGCAGCCTTTTTCGAGCCGACTTGGAGTTCAAATAGCAAAAGTCAACAGCGGCTTGATCGATGAGATCACGGTTAACCATATTAGGGAGGCGAGATAATAAAGAATCAAGTTGCGCAGAAGCACCACTCTTGTTGGTTTTCTCAACATCTTTTTTGGTGCTGTCAGAGTCGTCTTCAAATTCCTCTTCTTTTATCTCAAGATGCAAAGTTTCCTTTCCGTTAACTTGCTCATTTTCGCCATTATCTTCTAGTTCTTGACAAGGGACTTTCATGCTTTCTATCATTTCAACAATATTTTCAGCCTCTGTGTTCCCTTTTTTCTCCAATTTATTATCATCAACCTTCTCTTCATCATATTTCTCATTCTTATGGTTTTCTTCTGTAACTTCGTCTTTTTCAAGGTCTCCCTCGTCTTTTTTGCTTGATTTCGTTTCTAGGAGAACACCAGGAACAAGCGTCTTAAGATCAATTAAAGACTCGTAGAAGCTGTGGGCATCTTCGTCTTCCCATATACTGCTGATAGTGTCCTATTTCCGAAATCAGATAAGCCATAGAATGGAAAATAATATATCAATCAATAATGATTTGAGAAACAAACGCTAACTTCTTTTTCTAAGGTCGAAGATCCGTCACGAATTACGAGGGAGCCAATCTTCGTGGTACGTTCATCATCAGGCAAACAGGCTAGCTCAAGATCGAGGGAATCTGCTAGCCTAAAAATTTGATAATAATATAAATTTCAGCACAAATCTAAATAATCAAAAAGAGCGATTTAAAAAGGAAAAATTACGTTTGAGCATTTTGTAGGAATTTTTCAAAAGCTTTGACGACTTTTTCATAATTTTGTTTGGTTTCTTCAGGAATTTCACCTCTGGTAATATAATATTCGTGATTGCTGCGATCTAATGTTTTTATTTTCTATGAAATTGTGAAAAGCGGTGAATCAAAGAGGAATAAATTTTTTTTTGAAATAAATAGCGTGAGCATAAATTATCAGAGGTACCTCATGATCCTTAAGCAAATGTTTCTCCACACTGTGAAAGTATTCGACAAGGAGTTTTTTGAAAATTCCTTGTTTTTCAGGGACAATAACTGCGCCAGAGACTTGATGCTCAAGAGAACTATCCTCTGTATCCCCATCCTTATCCATGACACTTGCATCCCCTTCTACTTGTGCGAGTGCAGCAGGTGTAACGGCCTCATCCCTTTTTTGTTTACGTGGAATAGTCCCCAAAATTTCTGGGCCGAAGTTTTTCACAAAAGAAACAGCGAGGGAAAGGTTGAGATGTTTGTTGTCATTAACAAGCTAATCGGCGAAATTTTGCCAAGGAATTAAAAAAAGATTTCATGAGGAGGGTTAAGATAAATAAATAAAGAAAATTTTAAATACCAATTCTTTCAACACGGAGTATATGAAACCATCCCCATTAATTTTTTCTTCTTTGCCATCCTTGGGCTCTTTTATCGAGCTATTAACAAACCCTGCAACGTTATCCTTAACCCCATTTACACCTCCGGCACCAACCGCCGCCCCGCCACTATTTAATGCCGCCACCCCATCTTCCAAGTTTCTCAATACCCCCACCAACCATAACTCGCCGGCAATTTTCAATAAAACGCGTTGTTTGGTGATACGAGTATTTTCTTCTTTTTCACGTTGCTCGAAGGTAAGAATAGCGAGCTGTTGACGATTAGTGGGTGCAAGAGATCGTGCCAAGGTGTGTGTTAAAAATGGAGTAAACGTGTCAGGGAACCTTTGATGTAGAGCCGAAATTACCTAGTCCGTAAAATTTCCCAAGACATATAAAGATTCAAATTTCCGAGGTTAAGGCTCAGACGAATGAAAAGGAAAACTTTCATCTTACTTCAACAGCAACCCACACGTCTGATCCATTCTTGCATTTCAAAACTCCTTCAACTACAGCACCAACAATTTCTGATATATATTTTTCAAGAGTAAGAGTCTTGATATCCTTTAACAACTGCTGCTGATATTCTACTGTCAATTGAGTCTTGCATTTTTTGATGAAACCCGTATTCTTTTTGATATTGGAGTCGAGATTTTTGAATTTAAAAGGATCTAACAGATGAGCATCAGTTTTTGGGTAAGTGAAACAGAAAGTATATAATACACAAAACACTACTCTTGATCACAGGCTGGCTTCCGAAGAGTATCTTGTGGAGAGAACCATGAAATATTTCAATATTAAGCAACAAAAACCGTCTTATCAAACATGCCTGGTTTCCCAGCTCTCCAAGCTTCAAGATTTTCGCTTCTCAGATCACGTCGTCTTTGACGCCTCACTTGGGCCTGTGTTTCCGAATCCACATCCATGATTCAAGGGCCAAGTAATAATAGCAGATATGTGTTTTTGTGATTATCGAAGCAGGAAAATATGAATTTTTCAAGTCTTTACAGAAATAGAAATGGCTATTTTTGATCAAATAGTGTGTGACAATTGCAATTATTGTGATCAACATACAGCAGAGCCAGATAAATAAAATCAGATTTAAAAGAAGTGATGAGATGACGTTGCCCCTTCACAAATACACACATCAGTACATCGCCATATATTGGAGTAAACGGACAAATCCTCATTTTGCGTCAATGTTCGAGATTTCTGAGAAGGGTCATATTTCGAAATAATCCTTCTAGAGACAAATACGTTTCCCCTGTTCTGAAATAAGACAGTAAATTGATACCTTGGCATTATTATTCAAGAAGTCCAGTCCATTCAACGGCTTCATGTTTCGTCACAATTTTTGGGTTTGAATTAACAGTTTCGACATTCATCTCCGAGATGCATCAACCGCACAAGCAAACAAGAAATGATGATTAATGTTCACACCCCACCTGATGATTCCCCTCATCGATTTGAAGTACGGTGGACGGCCTAATGTGAATTTCCTTTATTCTATAGGATGCGTATGTATTAAAGCAAGATATTAAATCTTGAAAATATTAAATTTAAAACAATCAATTTGACATATTTTAAATAGATTGTTATTGAACTAAAATTAAGAACTTGAAAAAAAGTTAGTTTTCAATATAATATATTTATTTAAAAAAATATTATTATAAATAAAATTATATACAAGATATAATTCAAAAATTTGATTTTTTAAATTTAATAAATAAATTATCAGAAAATATAAATGTAAATAAAAAATAAATAAATCCAAATTTTAAATTAAATAAAACTCATCTTAATTGTTAATAAACATTTTTATTTTTATTTTTGACTTTTGGATTGTTAAAATCTAAATTCAGATTACTTAAAATTCTGCCAGAAAAAAAATTTGGATGAAATTAAAAATTGAGGTAAACAAACTTTTTTTCATTAATTTCCAAATTACAAGAAAAGCAAAGAAAAATTCTGAAAATATCTTAATACTATTTTCTCTATTTTTTTAATATACTTCAATTTAGGAAGCTAAACAAAAAAAACATTATTAAACATAAGTTTAACAAATTAGTATTATAAAAAATATGATTTTCTTGGTATTTAAAGTCTTTTATTAATAACTTTTAGTTTATAATACCAATATTAATAATTTTTGTTAATTTAAAGATTTAAATATTAATTTTTAATTTTTAATATAAGTCAAATAATTTTTTTATAAATAATATAAATTTTTTGTATAATTATATTTGTTGTTTTTATTAAAATTATTAAAATAGCTTTTTGCTATATTTATTTAACAAAAAAAAAATTTAAAATGATATAATATCTTTTTTCTCGTTGATCCCCTAACCACAATGAAAATGAAAAATAATTTTGAAGAAATTGCTTTTCCTTTTCTTTATCCTCTCAGTCTCTGTTAACTATTTCTTCTAATCTACCTTTATTTATTGTGATAGAACCAATGAGCTCGTCTACTGGTGGTTCTGGTTCGGGTTCGGCTGGTTTGGGAACCCATCAGAGTGCTAAAAACAAGTGTGTTGATACAGTATATGCCTGTGGTGCATCCTACAAGAAGCTTAAAAAGCCTGCAGCTGGCGTTTTAGTTGAGTCATCTGCTGGTCCTTTACATTTGGAAGACTTGGGTGGTGACAATAGTGAGCCAGCAGCATCCTGGAGAAGCAAAGTAGGTAGCATTTCTGGCAATGTAAGTGGTCTTTCGGATGTCGAGAATTTGGAGAACTTAGTTGCCAAGGAGACAAGCTATGTTGATTCAAGTAAAGATGACAAAATAGATGAGACTACGCCGCATAGAACTCGCACTCAGACATATGTATTGGAACAATCTCTTAAGGTGCTTCTATTTGTTACTATGAATGACGATGACGATGATTCCATATTGCCGCCTTCTAAAATCAATGAGTTCAATCAGCTGCCCTCTTCTAAATCACGTGTTCTCAAGAGTTGTAGTTTTAGGCCAGTGAAATTATTTGCTCTTAATGTGAATTTGTCAGCTGTTTCTGGCAGGTCTAATGGTAATAAGCTCATTTCAATCAAAAAATTTTTTACAAAATTGATGGTTTTGGGGGAGCTTCAACTCCCTCAAAATTTCCTGGTGTTATTTGTTCAACTTTCACAAGTGAGTCTAGTTTAATTAAGGCCAGAGAGATGGCGGTCTGTGAGAAAATTGTTGTCAATGGTGATCTCAAAAAAGCAAACATTTGTTTGAATCAGGAAGTGGTCATTAAAAAGATCCCAGTGGATCTTCTAAAGGTGGCTGTAGAATCAGTTTTTTCTAGATTTGGCAAGCTTGTTTCCATCAGGATGCAATTGATTGGTCTTTGGCAAAAGACCCGGATTAAATTTGAGTCATCAGAAGTTGCCAGTTTGGTTGCTTCTAAGTGGTCTGTTCTTGTGGGAAAAGATTCAGTTTGCATAGCGCTGGCTGTTTGTGATAAACAAACGTGAGTATCTAGGAATTGACATCGGGCTATGCTTTATACGTTGTCTGTGAGTACTTCTGCTCATGATTTGTCTGATTTGTTAATGTCGTATGGTGGAAAAACTTGTTTTATTGGCTGTGATCCCAGTTCATATGTCCACAATCAGTATGCAATTATTTGTTTTGAAAGTGAAGCTGCCAGATTGGCTGCTGTTTATACCATTCCGATTTTCAAGGGTGTTAGTTTGCATTGGGCTAGTCTTGTTTTGGCTAGCTGTGCCAAGTGCAAACAATTTGGTCATATCCATGCTGATTGTTCTGTGGGTGAAAGTTCTGGTGCTCATGGGAAAAGGGTAGTTTCTGATCAGGATCGGGTTCGTCTGGCTGGTATATATAAAAAGAAATTGGCTCCTATTGCTCATCCAGTTTCGTTTGGTGGCAAGACATAGGCCCAAGTTGCTGGTGGCATCTTCTTTCATGCATTGCTTTCTGGTTTCTCTGGTTATGATTTGCGTTCTGGTTTGGTTCCTCCTTCAGCAGTCTCTGACCATCGTGTTGCCTTCCATTTAAGTGATTGTTTGGTGATTTTGGAACACTTTTTGGAGCTTTTGGCTGACCGTGTTTCTGGCATCCTGGTTAGATTGGATTTTTTTGGTGTGGTTCCTTTAGTTCCTTCTTCCCTGGTTTCCCCTCCTGTTGTCTCTGCAGCTTTGGGTTTTGAGGTGAATTCGGATATGATTGTAGACAATGCTTTGAGTTCTTCTGGTATTACTCCCCCTGTCATTGATAATGCTGTTGTCAACCTCAGCACTAGTGGTTCTAGGGTTCTTACTGTCAAGGTGGGTGGATTGGAGACAAAATTGGTTGTTTTGAAAACTTTAGTTGGTTCAGTTTTGGATAAGTTGAATCTTCTGTGTTCTGGTTCGGGTTTGTCAGCTCTTATGTTATCTCAATGACTTATTTAGTTTGGAAGATTGCCATGTGCAATGTTAAAGGTATGAACAATTGTGCAAAGAAGACGAACATTGTTTGTTGGCATAAGAATATGAACAATATGGTTTCCATTGTGACTGAAACAAAGTTGAAGGGGAAGATTTGCCCTTGGATTGCTGATGGGTTTGATGGCATTCATGTTTTTACTTTTGGTCTGAATTCTGGTCACATGGGATCTGGTGTTGCTATTATTTTGAACTTTTTGTTGGCAAGATATGTGTGCAAGGTTTCGGAGGTTCCTGGTTGGCTCTTGTTGGTGAGACTGCTTTTTAAGAACAAACTTTCTGTGTTGATTCTAGGACTGTATGTTGGTGCTTCTTCGGTGGTTTGTTTCTTTTAAGCTGGTAATATCAACTCTTTCATTGCTAAAGCAATGAATGAATCTTCTTTCATTGTTCTTGGTGGTGATTTCAATGAGAACGGTTCTCACAAATATGCCAGTTTCAATAAGTGTTTTGATTTGGGTTTGGTTAACTCTTTGGGTGAGAGTTCATTTGTGAAATCTTCTACTTGATGCAATTCTTGTGGTGTCACCAAAACAATTAACTACATTTTTGTTTCCTCTAATTTGATTAACACAGTTGTGGATCACAGTGTAGCTGGTGTTGATGACTTTTTTAATACTGATCATAAGGCTGTTTCTGTGTCTGTGGGTATAGGTGGGTTATTGGATGTGCAGCTATTTTCATTGCGCAAACAGGCCAACAGTGATTATTGAAAATTTGACATCAAATGTGCCAGTGAGGTGAAATGGTTGGAGTTCAAGAATACCACGGCTGATAATACTTCTATGTTTTCAGATGCTTTTGTTATGGCTAGAAAATTTTCAGATATGGATGAGATGTGGAACGTTGTTCAAAAAATTATGGTTCTTTTAGCAGACGGAACTTTCAGAAAAAAATAGTTCAAGAGTTTTGATAATGTTTTTAATAAGGTCTCATCTAGGTTTCATAAACTGGAGCTGCTGGTGTCTAAGCTGGTTAGAAATTCTCACTTGGTTTCTGGTGGGAATTTTGCTTTATTGTTAAAGACATGGAATAAGCTTAATTCCTCTGGTGTGTTGGTGGTGAAATTTCTGTTCTTTTCTGGTTCTGGTTTCAATCCCATTTGTTCTGCGCTGGCCAAAACAAAGAAGTTGTACCATGCTTCTAAGTTGTTGGAATCCAAACGTGCTGAGAAATCTTTGATCAAGCAGGCTATTGGTAAGAGGATGGAGAGTTTTGAACTAGTCAAAGGTTACACCATTAGGAGTGTTTTGGAGCGTCCCTTTTGTAAGGTAGTCTTAGATTATTTGGTTGTGGGGCATGAGTTGGTTTTGGAGCCTGACTCTGTTAAATCAAAGGTGGATGAAATCATGGAAGAGTAGACCAGGAAGTGTAGGGTGGTTTCTGACATCTCTGGAGATTGGGTTCGCCAATATCGGCCTCTGGAGCATATTTTTGATGGTGTTTTCTCTGGTGTCATGTGTCCAATTAGTTTTAATGAGATGTCAACAGTCATCAAAGATCTTCCTGATGGAAAGGCGGCTGGTCTTTCTGGTATCTCTAACAAATTATGAAAGTGGTGTGACAAATCAGTTTTGAATATGCTTCTGGTGCTTTTGAACCTATGTTTAGTTAGTGAGTTAATTCCTGGACCTTGGAGAGAAGCTTGGGTTTCTATAATTCCTAAACCATATAAATAGGAGAGAGTTTTCATGAACACTTGTCCTATTGCTCTGATTGAAATGGCCTGCAAGATTCTTTCCAAGATCCTCTTGGATAGGATTTTTTCGGCTTGCAGTGCTTTTGATGTTCTTCGTAGGGACAATTTTTCAGTTTTAAAGAGTACGTCAACACAGTCTCCCATTTTTGCTGTAGGTTCAGTGATTGAAGATGCTCTGGAGAAAAACTGAGAACTCTGGCTGGTTTTACAAAACATGCATAAGACTTATGACTTGGTTGGTTGGGAACATCTTAGGAGAAGTCTGGTCAGAATTAAGATGTGTAATAAGTTTGTTAGATTTTTTGGTAGCATTCACAATGGTTGCATTAACAGAGTGATAACTGACTTTGGCTTGACTGATGGGTATTGTGTTCATGATGGGCTGGACCAAGGAGAAGTTTTCTCTCCTCTTTTCTGGCATATATTCTACGATTCACTCTTGTGTGAAGTCAAAAGACAGGATAGTGTGTATGGCTACAGGTTGAATTCTTATTTTATATCTAAAACTGGCCAGGTGGATTCTTGGACTGGGCTGTTTTTGTTTTTTGCTGCTGGCGCTTTTGTCGATGATACTATTTGGATTGGTAGCAGCCAGGCTGCTGCACAGCGCATCCTTGATGTTATTAGTGAGTTTTTTAGGTTTAATGATATTTCTGTGAATAATGACAAAATAGTGGCCATCCCCATCAATTGCCAGGTGTCAGACTTTTATTTAACTATCAGTAGTGTGCCTATCTCTATTGCCAAGAAAGAGGTATCTCATCATTATCTAAGCATTTTTTTATCTTCCGAGGGTCTTTTGAAGCCCAGTTTAGCTAAAGCCCAGGCGGATGTGCAGTTTTTTGTGAATCTGGTTTTGAGGAAGGCAGTTTCTGATAAACAATGTGCGTATTTGGTGTCTGTGGTTCTTTTTTCTATCATCAGCTATAGGATTCAGTTCAGTTTCATTTCTGTGAGTGTTTGTAACAAATGGGATGCTCTGGTATGCAAGATTTTGAAATCTAAGTTTGGGTTGCCCTGTGATTTCCCCAATAATGTACTGCATCACCTCTTATTGTATGGTCTGAAGACTTTTGAGCAGATTCAGACTGAGAATAAATTGGCATCCGCTGTTACTTTTGCAAATTCTGCTGGTATTTTGGGTTATCTTTTTTCTTATAGGTCTCATGACCTTCAAGTTTTCAGCTGGCATCCGCGTCATTCTTTGCTATTTCCATTTTGTATTGGTGTCAATCCCTCAAACAATTTTTTGGCTGGTGTGGTTCGTATTTTTTCTGGGTGTGATTTGTCTTTGGGTGGCTCTTTGGCTTGTGCTTTTTGCCATCGGTGCGGTACACCTATGTCCTTAATTCTTAGTGAACTCTGTTTTTTCAAGTGTGTCTCTTTGCTCAGGTGTTATGGGATTGCTTTTGTGAAACAACTTTGTGGCAGAGATGGTAATGTTTTCAGCTGGGGGACCTTCAAGCGTTGAAAGAGGCTAGACTCTTGTGGTCCAATCCCTTTCTGGTTTGATCTCTCCATTCACTTTCTTGGTGGTGTTGTTCCCTTCTTCTTGAGTTCTTCTTTGTTGGATGGTTATGCTGTGTTAGATGTTTGTCTTTTTTGTGACTTTGGTGTAGTTTGTGATACTCTGTTGACTGTTGATGCTGCCCGTCTTTCTGTATATACGGATAGGTCTCTGTCTGGTCTGGGCACTATTGACATGAAAGCAGGTGCTGCCATTTTTTTTGAGGACATTAACTTGGGTTTGGGTGTTGGGATGTCTGGTTTGGTTTCTTCTACTATGACGGAGCTGCAAGCCATAGCTTTGGCCCTTGAGTGTGTTTCATCTTCTCATTCAATTGACTTGTTTTCGGATAGCCAAGCCACTTTGGATGCATACAGGTCGAAGTCTTTGTTGATTCATCCAGATTTCAAAAACTGCTGTTGGATCGAGTGTCACCACATTGCTACTGTCATTTGTCAAAAAAATTTGGATGTGAATTGGATTAAGATAAAAAGTCATTTAGGTGTCTTAGGCAATGAGCATGCTGATGCACTTGCCAAAAACGCTGCTCTATCTGCTTGGCATCTGCCTTATTTAGTCAGTAAATGTTTTTTGTGTGCTGGTGGTGCGGCAGTTTTTGGTAATTCTAGACACTTTGTTCATGATGTTTTTTGATCAGTTAATTGTGCTCATTGGGAGGTTGGAGTTGGTTTTTGCATTGTGGCTGCTAGTTTGTATGCTAATATCAATTGGTTTAAGTCTTCTTTGGTGTGGCACACTGATTCTCACTTGGCCTCTGGTTTTACCAGCATGCACACGGCAAGCTGTCGTATTTACTTTATGAAAACTCTTCATTTTCGGCTTCCTGTTGCTGTGCACAAGTGCTTATATGATAAGAGATACTCCAGTGTGGTCTGTCTGTTCTGTGGTGATGTTGAGATCTCGGATCACATCTTTTTGTGTCTTCATAATGTCGCTGACCATGCTTGTTTGTTGGATGCTCATGCTTTAGCTTGGGAGGCTCTTTCTGGTCTATCTTGTTCTTCTTTATGTGTCTTGCAGATATTGGCTTCTTGTATATCTGAGGTTGGAATTGGTGTTGCTTTGTGTAAGGGCTTTGTTTTTGATGACTGGTTTTATGAGTCTGTCTTGGTTTTTAAAGATTCTAAGGAAGGTACTAAAAGGATTGTGAGCTTTGTATGTGAGTTTTGTCTTGTGTTTCAGGATAATATCTGGTTGGTTTATGCCAAACACTGGGCATTTATGGAGAGGCATGGTTTGATTCTACGTGATGGATTCATTCCCGCATCAATTTCTGGTTTGTCTTTGGCATTTTCACCTGGTATGATTAGGTTGTTGAGTGTAGCTGAAGCTTTTGGGGTTAGTTTTGGGTTTCGTAAGTTTTGTTCATTTTTTTTGGGTATTGGGGATGCAGTCTCTGTACATATAGGTGTGTAGTGCTGTCCTGACTGGCCCGAATAGCTGGTCATGTATAAAAAATGCATGATTCACACCTAGTTTAGATCATTTATATGATGTATAGTACTAAGTAGTGTTTGGATCTCACTCGTAAAATGATAATAATAAAAAAAAAAATTTAACATATTTTTATATTTTTAATTATATATTTTTTTATGACTTTTATAAATAATTTTTTTTAATTTTATGTTAAAATTTTAAACATCTGAATAATTATTTTTGTTTTTAGTATAAATAATATTTTTTTTTAAAAAAAAAGAAATTAAAGATAAAAAACCAAAAAAAAACAAAAATTAATAATTTGTAAATAATTTTAATATTTTAAATAATAATAAAAATATTTATTATTTTTTGTAGTTTTATTATTTAATATCTTTTTTATAAATTAGAAATTACTATATACATATATTTTTGGTTATACAGAAAAAAATTAATTTTAATTAAATTGTAAATATTTATTAAGCTATTAAATTATTTGCTTATTAACAAATATTTTTTAAGTTAATTTTTAAATAATTTATTTAAAATTAAACATAATTATATGTATTATATATTAGTATATTGTATTATAGTTTTTTAATTTTTAATTTTAGAAATAAACTAAGATTGTTAATTTATTTTATCAAATTTATAATTAATAATTATTTAATTTTTTTTAGCCAAAACTTAATAATTTTGTTATTAATAAATATATTTGAATTTTTTTTTATTAAATTTTTTTAATTAAAATTAAAAAATTTATTAATAATTTATATTTAAAACAAGACTAAAAATTAACATAAATATATTTTAATTTTTTTGTCAATTTATTTACTTATTTTATAAGATGAATAAAACTGTATTTTAATTTAACATAATATAAATTTAAAATTTAAAATTCAAAATTAATATAAAAAATTTAATATTTATAAATAAATTATTTTTAAATAAAATTGACCAAAATATTATAAATTAAATTTTTAATAATTTGTGTTCAAATTTTTTATCAAAAATACAAAATAACTAATATATATTTGTTTTTTTATATATTATTACTAAAAATATATATATTTTTTATTATTGTTAATACTAAATTGTTTTTAAATCTATTATTAATTATTTTGTGTAATTATTTTATCATAAAAATTAGATTTATTGTTTTAATAAAATAGCTAAAAAAATCTTATTTAAGATTATTTTTAATTGTATTTTAAGTGTATACAATATGTTTCAGATGTTTAAAGTAACAATTTTTTGGTTTTAAGAAGTATATTTACATATTTTTTTATTTTTACTATTAATTTAATTATAAAATACTTTAAAAAAAAGTAAAAAGATTTAATTGGTATTATAAAATATGTATAAAGCATATAATTCTATTAGTTAAAAACATCTTAAAAAAAATTTATAAAAAATTAAAATATGTAATAAGTTTATTTGATTTTTTGGTTTTATTTACAATGATTATACTAATTAAATAATAATAAATTTTGGCTTAATTAATAAATATACAATACAAAATAGATTAGATATGAACAAGATTTTTTTTTTGTAATATATTTTTTATAATCTTTTTTTGTATAAAATTAAATATTGTTTTTAATTATTATATAGACTTTAAAATTATAATATATACTGATAAGATAAAATTTAATATAAATTTTATTTTTAAGTTTATAGTAAAAGCTTTTATATATAATACAATCTGAATTAAAAACAGTTATACTATTATTTAGCATATTTTGAACATAGTAAATAAGTTTTTTAATATTACTAATATTATTATTAATACAAATAAGATTGTTATTATATTTATTAATATAAAGATCAAAGATATTATTTTAAATATTAGTGGCTTTTTAGTTTTTATTACAAAGTCTAAAAAGTTTACAAATACTTAAAAATATTTTTATCAACTATAAATTTTTTTGGTCTTAGTTTTAAGAAAGTAAATTAAAATATTAAAAGTTTTTTATATTATTAATTTTGTATAAAGCTGTTTTAAATAAACAATTCTTATATCTAATTTCTGTAGTATTATAGCTTATTATGAGTTATAAAACTTAAATTAACTTTATTATTAGAAGTTATTATAATTAATAAAATTAATTAATTAGAAAGTATTTTAAATAAAAAACAAATTTGTCTCAAAATTTCCTAAATAAAACTATTTATTATCTTTTTTTTATAATTTAAAACCATTTAAGTTAGTTTAAGCTAAAAAAAAATTGTATTAATTATGCTTTTTGTTAATACTTTTAGGATATTAGACAAATTATTTAAGCACAAACTTTTGAATTTACATATATTTAATTAAACTTTTTATAATTTATTATATTATTTAGTTAAATTTATGATTTTTTCTAATAATAATTTTTTTATTAATATTGTTTATCTTTTTTTGTCTTATAAAATTTTTCTTATTGTCAATATATTTAATACTTTTTAGTATAAATTTAATATTTCAATTTTAAATATTCTTAATTAATTAGAATATTTTAGAATTGTTAAATCTTTTAGACATTTTGGAATAATTTTTGTTAATCAACTTTTGAATTATCATAGTATGTGTTTTTTATGAAAAGAGTTTTAACATTAAAAACATTTGGATTTTTAGAATCCAATTTTTTTATAATTTAAATTAATTTTTAATTTTATTATTGCTAATAATCTTACTAATTTTTTTTTGAAATAAGTGGTTTTCTAATTTGTTTAAATATATTAAATTCAAAAAATTTTGTTGTTTATTTCAAATTAATAAATGTTAATACATTAAATTTTATAGTTTTTATAGATAATTTAGTAAAAAATCTTGGTTTTTTTTGTGTTTAAAGTAAAATTATTATTTATAATAAAAATATTAATAAAAAAATTAATATAAAAATTCATGGTTTTTTGTTTTTAACTTTAACCAAATTATAAGTTATAGTATTAATTCTTGAATATATCTTATTATTAGTAAATATTATGCTGTATTTAAATAGTGTTACAGGTGAGTCTTTGGGGTATTAAATAAGTAACAAACCCATAACTTGGTGTGCAAAGTGATTGGTGATGATGATAATCTGAAGATATTTTATCTGAAGGTTTTTCAATTGAGTTCTTTGTATAATGAACAGAGATTCAATAGTAACAGTTTATTAGTAGTTTCCTGAAACTGTAGTTTTATTGATTGCTTGCTCAGTTTGATGGTTGATAATTCTTCTGGTACAATATCCTACATAAGTGTATACCAGTGCTGTTTCTTGATGTCAGTTCCTCTGTAAGTTCTTCAAGAGTAAGTATTGTTTAAGCAAGTTTATTCCTCTGTAAGTCCTCCAAGAGTAAATTCTTTAATCAAGTTAGTAGACAACAAAGAAAATAAATAAAAATAAAAGAGAAAATAAGAAATCAGCCAAGGCAATTTACAAGTTAGTATTCTGTTAATAGTCATGATCAAGAGCTATTGTTCCAGTATGGTTAAGTATCAGTTACTATTAACATGAAGTGTTGATAGTGAAGAATGAATTTGATAGAATGAATAATTATTTATTTGAGAATTGTGGTAACTAAGCTAAGAATTTTTAATGTCCTTATTTTTTTTCTGCTTTTACCACTATTGCTATATATACATATTTGAGATTCCTCAATTCCTTAATTCTTTACAACAGAAATCCTGGAATTCCTGGAATCCTGCAATTTTTAATGAGAAGAATCCTGGAATTCTGGAATCCTGCGATTCCTTGCCAGAGAATTCTGAAATTTCTGAAATCTTGTAATTCCTTTAAGAAAAATCTTGAAATTCCACATTTTACTACATCTATCTCTGATTGGCTAATATCTACTGACTAATAATACTATATTTCCTATATTCTATGAGTAACAATAATTAAGCTACTTTAAATATATATTAAATTAAATTAAACTTATTTAAACCAAATTTTTATGTTTTATATTAGATTAAATATTATTATATTAAAATTAAAAAATACTTTGATATTTAAATAATAAAAAAGCTAATAATTTGGTTAATACTGTATTTTTTTGAGCTGATTTTGCTTTTTAATATTAAAAAGCAGTTTTTAGTTATAAGTAACAAAGTTATTTTAAGTAATGCTCATTATTTTATTAAATTATTAAGTAGTTGTTCATTAAATCTTTTAAAAATTAAGTTTTAGTGCATATATAATTAATATATCTTTCTATAATAATATTAATTAAGCTATTTTTTTTGGTATAATACTTTAATTTACATATAACAATAAAGTTAACTAATAATATTTTAATATGTTTTTATATTTATATGCTAAAAAGCTTATATAAACAACTTCTAATTATTATTAAAAAATATTTATAATTTTAATTCTATTGTTTAAGTAAATTTACTAAATAAATAAATAAAATATTAAAAATTTATTTCAAATATAGTGTTAAGTTTTTTAATTATTTTTTAATTATTAGTTTTAAGTGCTTGTAATTATAGTTTTTATATGACTTTAAACAAAAGCTTTGTATTTAGTTCTTAAATTTTTAAAATTAAGTTAATTTTTACTAATAACAAGTTTGTTTTGCTTTATCTAATAAATTTTGTTTATAGTATGATTATAAAATATAAAAAAAGAATATAATTATCCAAGTTAAAAGTCAAGTTTTATTAAAAAAACATAATTTAATATTTGTTAATAATT
This sequence comes from Geosiphon pyriformis, assembly GCA_016748015.1. Classification (NCBI taxonomy): domain Eukaryota; kingdom Fungi; phylum Glomeromycota; class Glomeromycetes; order Archaeosporales; family Geosiphonaceae; genus Geosiphon; species Geosiphon pyriformis. The sequence goes on along the minus strand of JAAOMT010000495.1, from coordinate 169,699 downwards.
CTAATAGTTTTTTTTTTTTTTTAAAATGCTTAATGAGTAAAGTCCAAACACTATTTAGAACTATACATCAAAGAAATGATCTAAACTAAGCATGAATCATGCATTTACTACACATGACCAGTCACTCAAACCAGTCAGAACAACACTATGTAGTTATATTAACTGAAACTGAGATACCAACACCTGAAAAAAACAAACAAGATTTACGAAAGCCAAAATGGACACCAAAAGCCTCAGAAATTCCAAGCAATTTAACCACACCAGCTGAAAACTTCAAAGCTGAACCAGAAACTGAGACAGAAGCTGAACCATTTATTGGGATCAGTTCATGTTTTTCCATGAAGGTGCAATACTTAGCACGAACTATTCAAATGTCATTTCTAAAAGCAAAATAAAGAGAGCATACCAATTCAGCAACTTTAATCTTAGCTACTTTGGAGTTATGGAAGACAGAAACAGTCTCCAAAAACCACCCATTGAAAACAAAACCCTTGAAAAAAGCTGAGAACACCAAAAAATCTGAAGCACAGACCAACAACAGCTGTAAAACACTCAAAAAAGGAAGAGAATGACCAGAAAGTCTTCTTCAAAAGAATACACAGGACTCCAAAATCTTGTGACAAGCAGAAATATTGATCATGTAAGAAAACACATGATCAGACATTTCTATCTCCCCACAATACAAGCATAGAACACTGAGATAACACTTATTATAAAGACATTTTCAAACAGCTATGGAAAGCCAATAGTGCAAAGTCTTCATAAAGTAAGTATGAATATCAACAATGTGCCTGTTGATAAAACCTGCGACCATATGCAAATTAGGGTGCCATACCTAAGAAGAGCTGAGCCAATTGACATCTGAAAGCAAACCACTTGCTAAAAAACCAGAACCAGAACCAACCTCTCAATGTACACGACAAACAGCACAAAACACATCCCAAACAAAGTGCCTAGAATTACCAAAAACTGTACCACTATTGGCCACCAAAAAATGTTCATCAATGCAAAGAGAAAAGAATCACCCAAAGAGAGAAGCAGTGTCAGCAAGACTGTTAGCACAGTCATTCTTCAAAATGCCAAAGTGGCTCTTGACTTTGTACCAAGTGACTTCCAAGTTCTTGCTGTGAATAATACTACTGATATGCCAATACTCGACCCAACACTGATTGCAAAAGTCAGAATGCATTAGATTTATCTCTGATTTACAAGCATCCAAAGCAGCTTGACTATCTGAAAACAAGCAAACAGAGCAAGACCTGAGTATATACTCCAGAGCCAAGATGATAGCCTGTAACTCTGCCAAAGTAGATGATACCAAACCATAAACACTGACACCCAAACCCAAATTAATGTCCTTAAAAAAGGCAGCAGCATCAGCCTAACAACCAATCATGTCCAAATTCTTGAGAGAACTATCTGTATAAACAGACAGACTATTAGACCCAACCTGAGAAAGATGATCGTAGATGGACACAAAATCACTGAACTCACAAACATTCAAAGAGCCAACACTATCCAAAGCTGAAGAAAAAGGGGGTGGACCAATGAAAAATGCAACAGAGAGCTTGAACCAATCAGGAACTGGCCCACAAAGATCCAGTTTCTTCCACTGCTTAAAAGTGCACCAGTTAAAGACATCACCATAATGATCATGAAGCTGATCCACAAAGACTATGCCATAATGCTGGAAAGAAGACAAAAACTTGAAAAACAAAGACTTTTCCAGAACAGTAGACATAGGCACCCCATCACGAAGTCAAAAAGAGCTGGCCAAAGAACCACCTAAAGACAAATTGCAGTCATGAAGAATGTAAACCATACCTGACAAAAAATTATTAGAAGCACTGACACGAATACGAGCAGAAGAACTCAATGAATAGAGAGGGCACCAACATAGAACTTGCAAGTCATGAGGCCTGTGGCTGAACAAATGACCCAGAATTCCACCAGAGTTTACAAAGCTGATAAGTGAAGCAATCTTACTCTCAGATTGACATTGTAAAAAGGACTTCAAACCATAAAAAAAAGGATGGTAAATTGTATCACCAGGAAAATCAAGCAGAAGACCAGATTTCAGCTTTAAGCTTTTGTGAATTAAAGCATCCCACTTGTTGCAAACATTAATAAGAACAAAGCTAAACTGTGTTCTATAGCCAACTATAGAATAGAGAACTACCGAAACCAGATACAAAAACTGCTTATCTGAAACAGCCTTTTTCAAGACCAAATTAGTGAAGAAACGAACATCTGAGTGTGCTTTAGTCAAATTAGGCTTAGAAAGACTTTCAGTCGACAGAAAAATACCAAGATACTGATGAGATTCTCCTTTACAGACTACAGAAATAGGCAAACTACTGATAAAAAGAGATGAGTGGCTGACTCTACTATTGATAGGAATGGCCACAGTTTTATCATTATTAATTGAAATGTCATTAATCCAAAAAAATTCACTAGCAACATTAAGAATGTGTTGGGTAGCATTCTGACTGCTGCCAACCCAAATTGTATTGTCAACAAAGGTGTTAGCAGCAAGAAAGAAAGAAAATCCAGCCTGAGATTCAGCACAACCACTTCTGAAAATAAAGTGAGAATTGATTTTATATTCATACACACTCTCTTAACATTTGACTTCACACAACAGGGGGTCATAAAATATATGCCACAAAAGGAGAGAAAAACCTCTCCTTAATCCAGTCTATCATGTACATGATAACCATCTATCAAACCAAAGTTCATTATAATTCAGTTGGTATGATCTCTATGGATACTACCAAAAAATTGAATGAATTTGTCACACATCTTAATTCTAACTAAACTTTTCTCAAGATGTTCCCAGCCCACCAAATTATATGCCTTCTGCATGTTCTGGAGAACTAGCCAAAACTTCCAGTCTTTCTTCAAAGCATTTTTAATGACTGACTCAATTGCAAAAATTGGAGATTAAGTTGCCGTGCTTTTTAAAACTGAAAAATTATCACCACAAAGAACATCAAAAGTACTACAAGCTGAGAAGATTCTATCAGAGAAAATCTTGGAAAGAATCTTACAAGTTGTCTCAATCAAAGTAATGAGATGAGTATTTGTCAGAACTCCCTTCCACTCATAAGGTTTGAGAATCATTGAGACCCAAGTCTCTTTCCAAGAACTGGGTACAGATCCATCAACCAGACATGAATTTAAAAGTACCAAAAGCATGTCCAAAACAAATTTATCACAATGCTTTCAAAGTTTATTCGAGATACCTGAGAAACTGGCAGCTTTGCCATCAGGCAGATTAGATACCACTCCAAAAAATTTATCAAATCCAATTGAACACATTACACCAGAAAAAGCTCTATTAAAAACATATTCTAAAGGCTAATACTAACAATGCCATTCACTAGAAACATTAGGGACAGTCTGATGTTTTCGAATTCAACTCTCCATAATTGCATCTACTTTAAATTTAACCAAACCAGGCTCTAGAACCAGCTCATTATTAACAACCAGATGGTCAAGCACTACCTTGTGAAATGGACACTTCAACACACTTCTAATAGTATGACTCTTATTTATTTCAAAGCTCTCCATTCTTTTATCTATGGCAGACTTGATGTTTGCTTTCTTGGCTCTTAGAGATTCCACACATTTCAGTGCACAATAAGATTTTCTGATAATACAGAAAGCTGAACAAACATGATTAAAAGTTGCACCAGAGTTCACTAAATTCTGAATAACCAAAGCCTTAGTACTGTTCAGAGAACACTAACACTTCATAAAAGAAACAAAACCATTAACATCAGCTCCATGAAAAGCCCTAACAATCTTTGAAACCAAAAGTTCTAATTTATGAAACTTTGAAAATTCTTTAGTAAAAATGTGACCAGAGTCCTTAAACCATTTTTTTTTGAATATTTCACTAGCTGACAATGTAACAGACTTGCAAACAGCATCCCACATTATATCCAAATCTGAGAATTACTTAGAAGCAATAAAATCATCAGAGAACATGGTGGCATTAGCTGCTGAAGCATTCTTAAATTTAGTCTACATTGCATTATTAGCACCCTTAAAATTGAACTTCCAATGATCCTTATTTGCTTGCTTGTGAAAAAAATTCAACTGCACATCCAACAAGCCACCCAAACTCACAGACACAGAAACAGCTTGATGATCAGTGTCAAAATGTTCACTAATATCCAAAACACCATGATGCACAACTGCATTAGCCAAACTTGAAGAAACAAACACATAATCAATCATTTTTGAGACATTCTGAGAATTGTTTCATGTTGGTACCCTTACGAATAAGTTCCCACCCAAAGAATTGACCAGACCAAAATCAGAGTATTTCTTAAAACTAGTGTATTTGTGAGATCCATCTTTATTGAAATTACCACCCAAGATAACAAAAGAGAACTCATTTACAGTCTTTGCAATCAAAGAGTTGACTTCACCTGCTTGAGTGAAACAAACAGCCAGGAAAGCACCAGCATAAAGTCTCAAAATCAACACTGACAACTTATTTTTGAAAAGCAACTTGATAGAAAGGAGCCAACCAGGCATTTCAGAAATTTTACACACATGATAAGCCAGAGAGATGTTCATAATTATGGCTATCCCAGCACCAGAAAAACCTGCATCCAAACTAGAAGGGAAAACCCGAACACTATCAAACCTATTCTTAATCCATGGCCTACAGCTAAACCTCAATTTTGTTTCTATAACAATTGAGATCAAATTTCCTGATTTTCTATGCCAACAGACAACATCTTCCTACTTAGTAGGAACATTGATACCTCAAATATTGCATGTAGCAATTTTCCAAACCAAATCTATCATTGAGAAGAATGAATAGCAGGAACCAAACCAGTATTGTCCATTTTAGCTGAAAGGCTCATAACTGTGATCGAAAGATTGTTCAATATTTCCTCCATTTTTGATATAACTGTAGGATTAAAAACCATCACTCTCGCAACAGTCTTACCACCAGTGGCCACACCCAAACTCTCACTCATCACTATATTCACCCCTTAATTCTGTAATGAAGAGGTCACCAATGGCTGACATCCAGGACTAAGCTGAGAAACTGTTGGCCCAAGTGCGTCCAACCTCTTAGCCAGTTCATCCATGCACTCTGCGAGGCTGACAAGACTGCACTCAAGAGCAGCAAACCTATTATTCAATACTGGAGACACATGTGGGGTAGGCTTCATCTCCGAAAAGAAGCCATCATTTAACAAAACATTTCGAACAGGAAAAAGGAGAAAGAAAGACCCAACAACAATCTTGGCCCATAAAACACCACCAAAGGAGACAGAATAAGAAACTGGTACCAAATGTTTGGCATAAATGGCCACCAGTCTGTTTTTATCTGCATCTGAAAGAACTCGACATGACAAGCTACCAGAAAAAATCTTTCCACCAGAAGAACAGCTTAGAGAAGTGTGATCCATCTTATCACACTTTGCACACACAGCAGAACCAAGATAAGACCAACAAAGATGAGCACCTTTTAACACAGAAGTGGTACCCATGACAGCATTCAATGATTTAGCTGACCCAAAACAAACAATAGCACACCTGACTTAAGCATATGTGACTGGATGACAATCAATCATGCAAGTCTTTCCATCCACAGAGCCAATATAATCCCAGATATCATGAGCATTGGTTCCCACAGGAAGAGTATAAAGCAGTGCCTTATGCAGATCCCTAAAGTCCCACATTTGTTTATCAAGATTGGCTCTGACCACATGAACAGTATCTTTCCCAATGAGGATGAACCATCTAGAAGCCAAAAAATCAGCCTAATTCTGATCTTCAAATTTGACAATTGCTTTCTGCCATAGGCCCATAAGTTGCATCTTGACTGACTTAATCATCCCAAATTCGAAAAGTGCAGCATGTACAGTCTCAACTAATATTCCAACAGGAATTTTTTCACCACCACAGCCTGATCTGAATGCCCAAAAGATTTCTTAAGATCAGTATTCACTAGGATCTTCACATTAGTAGCCAACTTGGTAGCTTTCATTAAACTCAGTTCAAAAGTAAATATTGCTCTGACAATTCCAGCAAATTTTGAGGGAATAAAGGCCTTCCCAAAACCATTCACTTTTGAAAATAGTTTTCTGACCCCCACAAGCTTTTTCTGAGTGGATTTCTTAACAACATTGTTCAAACTGATGTCCAGAGTGAAAGATTTTCCAACCAAAACATTGATCAAATTTTTCAAAGGGGAGGGGAAAACCACAAGTTTGTCCAAAAGAATGTTATTATTACTATTACCCAAAAAATTAATCTTTCTCAGCAATTTGCCAAGTGCTCTCTTAGTTTGAATCTTTGAGCTTTTAGGAGTTTGTTTTAAGTCTCTACCAGCAGTAGCACTATCTTCACCATAATCAAAACTGGTTTCCTTGACCAAAAACTCTTTTTTCATGTCTATATTATCTGATTCAGTAGTATTACCTGTCTTAGAACCTCATGAACGACCACTTAACATTTTAGCAATAGCAATTTTCCTACTACTTATATTATTCTTCAAAGCACCACTTTTTTTCTTCTTTTTAGACTTATTAGACTTGACACTAACATTAAAACCAGGCTCTATGATAGACATGTTCAGAATAACAATACTAAAGCCAATGGTGGTCTTGTAATCGAGCAAAAACAGTTTAAAAATATTGTGTTGAATGGTAAAAACTTCTTTCAAAAAAACTTTTTAACTCTTTTTGGGAATTTAGAACAAAAGAGAGAAAAAAATTCTTTGTATACAATACAATATGTCTTTTTTTTAATAATATTCAAAATTATATTTCCAAAAAAATAATATATTTATTCAATATAATTAAAAATTAAATAGTTAATTTTGGATTTAAGATTAAATATTTATTTTTTACTAATATTAGTTTTAATATTTCTATTATTATAGCTGTATAATATAGTCTTAACTGGTCAAATGGCTAGTTATATATAGCAAATACATGAATTATATTTAATTTAGAACTTTATATAGTTGTATTATATTAGATAATAATAAAATTATATTATAATAATAAAAAATTTATTATTGAAAATTTATTTTTAATATTAATTAAATTATTTATTTTATATTTTATTTTAAATTTGATAATTTTTTTACTTAAGTTATTAATAAATTTACTAAAAATATCAATATTATTTTTAATTTTAATATTTTTAAAAGATGAAATATTTAAAAAACCAACCAAATTTAATAATAAACTTAATTAATAAAGCCAATTTTGTTAACTTAAATTTTAAAATAACCAACTTAAAATTAATTACAAAATTAATAATTAAAACAGAAAAAAACTAAAAAAATAATTTAGATATAAACTTTAAAAAATTAAAAAATTTTAATTTTAATACTTAAAACAATAAAAACAACTACAAGTTTTTTATTAAATATAATTGTTTTTTAAATATAAATCTTATTAATAATAATAATAATAATAATAATATATATATATTTTTAAAATTTAAAAATAATACAACTAAAAAAATAAATTTTAATACTGTTTTTTATTAAAATTAATTAGTAAATTAAAACAATTTTTAAAAAAACATCAAATTTATGATTTTTAAAAAAATATTATAAAGAACAACAATAATAAAAACAAATTTAAACATTATAAAAAATATTATAATATTAAAAATAATAAGAAAAATAATTTAACAAGTTTTTATTTATTAGTCCAATTTTTATAATCAAATAATTTAATAAATTGATTAAAAAAATTATGTGTAAAACATAATTTGTTTTTGTTTTTGTAATTAGTAATAATTGACTAAAATTCAAAATATTAAGCAATTTAACTATATATTAATTAAAATTAGCTTTAATAAATATGTTGCTATTATTAATATTCAAATAAAAAAAAACTGTTGTTTATAACCAAAATAAAATTAAGTATTATAATTAATATAATTGTAATAAAACTTATGTAAATATCAAAAAATTAAATAAAACCAATATTTTATTTTTTACAAAATATTATTTAGTTGTTTTTATTTTTAAAAAAACTTTTTAAGTATTAGAACTATTTAAAAAAATAAACAAGTCAAAAAAATTTTAAAAAGTAAATATATTTTTAATTATCACTATTATTGGCTTTTTATTTCTTATTTGAAAGTTGTTTTTATATTTTATTTTTGTTAGTGTATATAACACTTTTATAAACATTGAAATATTTAATTTAATAATAAAAATTAAATTACCAATTTTTATAAAGCAAAAAAACAATATAAATTAAAAACTTTATTAGTATATTAAAATCTTTTTGTGCAAAGATTTTACAATTAGAATTAAATCAAATAAATATTGGCTAAAAAATCAGAAAATAAAAGTGGCTGAAAATTATTAAAACAGAGAAAATATTTATAAAAAATTAATATTTTATTGTACTTTTGAAAAAAGCCTTGCTGTCAATTACTAGTATACTCATTATTGTTATCATTATTACTAAGACTCTTGTTAAAATCAAAGATTAAAGAAAACGGATTTTTTTGTTGCTTTATTTTTTAATACAAATGGGATCTGTTTTTGGGAATATCAAGTTTTTTCAATTGAAAATAACTTTGGTACAGAGATTACATTATATTAAAAAACTTCGAAATTACTACTGATTTGATCAATAACATTAGTTTTTTGAAGCATTACCAAAAAAAGCATTAACAACAACAACAAAAAAATGGTGTAAATTCTAAGACCCAGCAAAAAAATTTGCCCAAGGTAAAGAAATTCAGACCAAATAAACATGTGATAAGACTGCAGCACAAGAGCAGAAACATATTCGCACCTATGCCCAACTTTTTCCCAATGAGCAGAAACTGGTAGTGATTCATTGTGTCGGACACTGACAGGACATAAACAGGATCATTAAAGGACATTCTTGGCAAAGGCATAAAAAAAATTAAGGAACAGCACTGCATCTATGGACATGTTGACATCGTAAATGAGTAAAACACTTCCAAAACATGCCTTTACTGTTTCTCAAAAGTTTTTATTAATTGGACTTGTCGAACGGTGCCATTGAATGGGTTCACTTATATTGCCTAGCGAGAAAAATTAAGTACATAACACAAAAAAAGGGATGCAAACGCAGCTACAAACATTGCTCTGTCTGGAGCATTGATCATTCTAGTTGCTAACCGTAAACTCCTTTCTTTTTGCCGCGATGCCAATCACACACAAGGTAAAACCTTGGAAATGAATTTCTTATAATTGTGACACCAAAGTTGGCTCTCTGCACTCAATTCGAGAAGAATGAATATGAAGGTAAGGAAGTTTTTATTTTCGTGACTGGTTTTACTTTATATCTTCACTTTTTCTGGTTTTATTTCATATCACTCTTGTTCAAGGCCACTCTAAGAAACCTCAGATTTTATCAAATTCAACGAGCCGTGTCGTAATAGGATTTCCATCAATAGCCCTACAGTCTAATCAAAGACCACATTTTCCTAGATTGAGATAAATCAATGAAGATTCAAAGCATTTATTTTTGAAAGATAAAAAAAATTTGGTATGTGTACAGACGGGTCAAACAAAATTAGGAGGATTTTCTCAAAATAAAAAATGATACCGATTATTTTTACCCGATATATGTAAATAAAAGTCACTTTTGAACTTTAACTTGATTATTGAAAAACAAATGTCTACCAATGGGTTGCATAGCCCTTTCTTTTTATAACATGTTTAACATGTTTTTCATTGAATCAATAAATTGAAGAATCGTCTTTAATTGAATAGCATTTCATGCAATAGAGACTGCTTCCTTCAATTCAGCTTCTGTTTGTGGCTTTCGGTACTGGTGAATCCAATTTTAAACTTTCCTCCATATATTTTTTATTGGACTAAGATTTGCTCATTTCAAAGTCACAATTCCAAGATTGTCTTGGAGTTCTTTCACAAGCTTGCACTTGTGAATTGGAGCGTTATTTTCCTGAAATATTGCTTTTTAGCGGTCATAGCTATATCCAATATAAAGATTCCATATAGTTCACCAGTCATACGTGAGGGGTACATCCCCATACCATGATAGATTTACGTCCACTTTTAATGGTTGCTCATGTATGATCAGAGTTGTAAGGCTCACTTTCATGACACCATAAACGAAATTTCCCATATAAAACGATACTTATAAACGATTAATATATTCAAAGAACACGTTTCCCAATCCTTTTTGGTCTAGTAATTGTAGGTTTTAGCCCACTGTAACTGTTTAATTCGGTTTACTTAATTAATCATAAGCTTCTTACGCATTATATGGATTTAATATTGGTTTTTTTTTATTAAAGTACTAATGGAAATTTGGAGATTGGCAGTAAGGAGATGTTTTAGGATATTTGTTATTGATGGAATTCGGCGTTCAGAACGTTTATCAACAATAAATTTTCGACCACTATAATTTCTTTTTAAATAATCACTATTTTTTGTTAATTTTAATCATTTAAGATAGCTCTTAACACAATTAGCAGACCATCCAATATTGCGCGCAATTTTTACCTCTTTCTTGAGCGTTTTTACAAAGATCTTTTTTGGCCACCTATTTGTATATAAATTTCGAATTTTCAAGTCCGCCTTTAATTAAATAATAAATGAAACAAAAGATGAATGTCTTTTTTTATGAACAATGAACAATGAACATGCAAGCGCAATTTTAAGCTTTTCAGTATTATTGGAATCTTTAAAATTCTTTATGATTTGAGGAAATAGTGTAATCCGTCTGTACATCAGAATTGATAAAGTGAATACACCCTTCTTTAAGGTTTTTTAGAGAGAGCTTAATTTGGCAATAAAGGAGATCAATAAAAATGGATTCAAAAAAATATATTAGGGAAAGAGCAGCAACACTTCAAAATTGAAGAAGCTAAATGTTCTTTGAATTATATATTATTTCTTTTCAAGATTTAAATTGTCTTTTAAATACCATGTACGCTATTTTATTGTTGAGATATGTGATTTAAAAAAACAAATTATCGATTATTGAACGAAAAATGAAAAGAATTCGGAGAATAAGAAAAACTTTTATAGTTTAGAAAAAAATATTTTTATTCAAAAATAAAATTATTTCAGTTAGAATTTAATTCTTTAAAATTTTCGTTATCATTTTTTATGAATATTGAAATTGATTGTCAAACATTGACATTTTCAAAAGATTTTTTATTAATTTAGGGTACTGAAATTAACCTTTGGATTCACAAATTTACTTTTATCATATTCAAAGTAGTTTTTAAGGACCATATCAATGAATTATAATCAGCATTTAAGAAAATACATGTACTTTCTGGAATATATAACTTTTTGATGAGAATGATTTATTTTTTTTTCCAAAAAATATCTCTTTTGAAATTATTCAAGTACATGTCAAATTTTTAATTTGAGAAATCTTTATACATGTTATTATACATGTATTCTCACTCGAACGAATCAGAATTGATGATATAAATTAAAAGCAAAAATATTTTTTGCTTTATAATAGAAAAAGACTAAAATCAAACACACACACACACACACACACACACACTTAACCAAACATATTGTTAATCTTATCCGAAATTGTCGTATTCAGCATGTGTTAAGATAAGTTACCTAATTGGAGATTTTCAAAATACATGTATTATTATTTTTTTTTGTGTGAAAAATATTACAATTTATTCCCTGTTCTGTCAAATCCGAAATATTCCATACGAATTTAATAAATTTATGTTAGAATATTAGAATGATTGAAAAATTTTATCATTTTAAAATTATAATCATATTTCTAAAATGATATTCCAAAAATTAAGAAGCTTTTACGATTTAACTTTTCTTTCTATATTTCTTTGGATTTCGCTTTTAAAACTGTCAAACTCTCTTCAACAACCGTTTGCGACTCCGATTATATTGAAAAATTCTAAAGAACACCGAAATTTAAATCATATCATCTCACAATCAGAAAGGATTTTTGGCTCATCACTCGATAATCAGAAATCACAACGAAATATCAAACGTTCGAGGAAAAAATTTGAAATGTTTGATGATCATGAAGAAAATTTTCTATCTATTCCAATTGATCAAATTCTTGAACAAGGAATTTCTATGTATTTACCTGAATTCGAAAAAATTCGAAACAATAATAATATTAACAAAAATCAAAATTCACCATCTAAACACTTTTTTGACAATACCATCATGAAGACAATGAATCTTGAAGAGGACAAGTTAAAACTTTCTGGGATCAACTATCAAGAACAATCGTTTTTTAATAAAATTTCCCCAAATTTTCCGTCTTCCCTAGTTCAATCTTTCACTACAACAAATGAAATTATGGCTCAAGAACAATCAGAAGATGAATATGATGAATCTTCTGATAAACCATTATCTAAGGTAATCCTAACTACTTGGGAAAAAAAATCTTACGCGAAATACGCCGGATACGCGAATAGAGCGTATTGTGATGAATTTGAGAACTTTGAAATTTCCGCCAAAATTAAAGGTTAGACTATTTTTTAAATTTTAATTGGTATTCTTTTTAGAAATACCGATTCAAATAAATAAATAAATAATTAATTAATTAATTAATTTAAAAAAATAAAAATTTACAGTTCAAGTGTTATCTGACCCTGAAAACTCACAAATAGTGATAATATTTAGAGGAGATGAAGAAAATTTGGACAAGTATTTAAAAGAAAAACAAGTAACTCCTTATAAAGGGATTCCAGGTGCTTTGGTTCATTCTGGATTCTATGAGAATTTCGGTCAAACTATTAGGAATCAATTTTATATTAAAATTGTTCCCGAGATTAAAAGATTAATGTCAATTAGATCAAAAAAAATTACATTAGTTGGACATAGTTTAGGAGGAGGTTAGTCATAAAATTATGAAACTCCCAAAGTTACAAAAAATATTTTTATACGTCCAATTACCATACTAATTTCCAAGATTTTGTCATTTTTTATAGTCTATGCAATATTCGCAGCATTAGCACTATACGAACTTAAAAAATCTGATTTACAAGTTCTGAAAATCTTTACTTATGGGATGCCAAGAATTGGAAATAAAGCTTTTGGGCATGCCGTGATTGACGCGATTGGATTTTCAAGACGTGTAACAAATCAAAATGATGATGTCCCTTTGAATCCTCAAAGTTCAGAAAATTTTGTACACTTTGGTGAGGAGATTTGGATTAGTGGAATAGATTACAAAATTTATTGGTGTAATGCTTTGGAACATGAAGTAACTCCCCATGTTGGTGAAAGTGAAGTAAGTTTAAAGTTTAAATATTAGCTTGGGATGATTTTATTTTACTATTCTAAATATTTGATAATTTTTTCTTCCAAAGGAATGTATCAATATCACTACGGCTTCATCTCGAGGAGTGCATAATGGTCGGTATTTTGGAGTGATGATGAAAGAAAGGTCATGTGCTGGTGATGCTATCAATGATACTCTTTGAATTAGAATTTAAGATTCGAGATTTTATTATAATAAAGTTTTTCTAGAAAAGATTTTCAAAATTACAAGTATTTTTAGCTTCTATTCCAGATTCTTTGATTATTCTATAAAAAAGGGAGAAAATTTTGATTAAGAATTTTAAAAAAAGATTCCAATGGTCCTAAATAACCAGAATTTTCTTTCTATTTTATTAGAATAATCTAAAATAAGATTGAAAAAATTTCCTTGCATATCTAACAATGTGGTTCAATTCAACATCCGTATAATAATAATAATAATAATAATAATAATAATAATAATAATAATAATAATAATAATAATAATAATAATAATAATAATAATAATCAAAAGTCAACAAGATACCTTAGGCCAACTTCTCTACTTTTAAACAATACGAATATACTCAGAATCCCACCTACTAAACTACCAAAGATACCTAAAATAAACACCACCAGTACAAGATTTACCGCGATCCCAATCAAAAGTAGTTGAACGCCGAAAGCAACCCAGCCAAGAATTCTTAACAGTATCATAATGATTGTCATCATACAAATCGTGAAACTAATTGACATAGCTACCAGGAGAGAAGCTGTCAAGAATGAAAGGAGTAATAAAAGTAGGCAGTTTTCGTCAAAGGAATTGATAAAAGTGTTAATAAAGGTTTTGAAATGTTGGGTTGGGTTAGGGTTAAGATTGGCAGGTGTTACGGGTGTGAATGAGACTTGATTTTCATCTGTTTGAGGGGAAATATACATTTGGTAAATTATAACTTGGATTAGGAATAATTTTAGATTTCACTGAGAAATTAAGATACAAACTACCCTCAATAATTGGTGAAAAGAAAAGAAATGAAATGAAAAGAAATTACACTTTATATGGTTCATCTTTGGGGGTTAATTCGAAATGCAGGCAGATCTTGTATAAAAATGATAAGAATTCAAAAGAAGCTTGAGGGTCAAAATTTGGAATAATAATAATAATAATAATAATAATAATAATAATGTTTGTTAAATGTTCCCAACAATCAAATTAGCCAATTTCGTTTTTTAATCTCTCAAAGCTTCACAATATATATTTCACCTTAAAAGATCTTCCAGATATTTGGGAGGTTTTTTATATCATTTTACAGAGTTGGTTATAAATAAATCAATTCGTCTTATCAGTCGTGCATCTTGTAGTTTATTTCGGTAGGTTAAAAATTCTGTCAGTGATAAATTCATATTATTTCAATTTAAATCATAGTATAATATGCATTTTCTCAATCTGTTTAAAGATATCAAAATCTTTTCCTTAACCCACTTGATCAAGATAAAGAAGGGTCCAAGACATTTGATTAAATGTAAAATTTTACTAGATTTTATTAGGATATAATGGTTATTTGGGAATTGTAGAGTTTCAATTTTTTTTTATTAGCAATTAATATATATATATATTCAAAAAAATTCATTTCCAAAATTCAATACAAATTAAAAAGTCACAACTTTTAGATATCTCAAAATTACTTATTTAACTTTGAAATATAGGATCAGCAATTGAAGGATTACCAATTATATTATTCAAAAAAAAAAAAAGTTGTTGAAAAGTAAAAATTTTTATTTCGTATCTAATAAAGATTTATCAATTCGCGAAAGAATTTAATTAAACTTGAAAAAAAAAAAGAAAAAAAAAGAAAAGAAAACATATACAATACTTTTCTAATCATAATAAAGACGACATTATTACCCAGGTTGTCAAGCAGATCAGTATTAATCTATTTAATGTTGCTTTTAATCACCTTAATTCAATAATGACATCAAAGCCTTTTCTCCAATGCATTATGGACAATTTTTATGAATATATCAGTCTTTGATCCTGAATCTCTTTGAAGTGATCTATATTTCAAATTATAATAGCGTCCCCCCTCCATCTCGATTCAATTTATTTCTATAAAAACATCATTCATTATGTTTTATATGTTAACTTACATTTGTACATCAACGCGTTTTATATTTTTTTTTGAGATATCTATTACTCTTATTTTTTAACTTCCCTGTTTTTTAGGACCAAAAATCTTTTGAAATAACGCGTAAACCTAAACATAAAATTTTTAAATTTGTACATGAATATATATATATTAAAGTTTCTTTCTATATATTCTCTTGAGTTTTAGTCATTATTTTGACTCCAATCTTCGCGAAAAGGCAAGAAAATTTCTTAATTAACCAACTGGATCAAACGTCGAACCAAATTTCAACGAAGCATTAAAGATATTTTATGATTGTATTCATAAGGTTTCCTACGGATTTGCAATTTTAGACTCTATTGTTTTTAAAAATCATGAGATAATTATATGGGTGGTTTCATTTAAAACTTAGTAGGTCAGATACACCTGATTGATGACTTCTTGACATCAACAACTGAAACTAATCGAAGCTTTGATATCATTGTTTAACACCATTATCAAAAAAAAAAAAACTAATGTTTTGCTAATCTTTTTTTTTGATCCTTTTTAATTCTGTTACCTTTGAAGATAACTGTGAGAATCTTGAATAATTTTCAAAAAAAAAAAAAATGGACGAGGAGATAGAAATTCCTATAATCGAAAAGAAATTAACTGACCATTCCTCTGGCGAAAGTGAAACATTGACTGCGGTGAATACACCAAATGAAAAAAGCTATGAACATGAAAATAGAAAAAATTTTGACTGTAGCTTTTCGGCTGATGAGAAGTCAATCTACACTAAAGGAGATATTGAGAAAACTGAGAAAATTCTTGGTGATAATGTTGATGGCGAGAATTCTCCAATACCTATGGTCGCCGCTGTGAGCAAATAAATCAAAATTTTGATTTGAATACGCTTGTTTTCTTTGGCGGAAACTTGAAATATCACAATTGACTTAATTAATTTCTGATTAAAAAATAGGCTGTTAGTACAAAAGATGACCCAACATTGCCATGCATGACATTTCGCTTTTGGATTTTGAGCACGGTAAAATATTGAAATAATACCTAAATATATGTTGAAGACTCATAATAATTTATCATTAATTAATTTATACCAATTGATTATCTTTGGCAGTTTTTTACCACACTTGGCGCTACCCTCTCTGAATTTTATTATTTTCGCCCAAATAGTGCTGGCTTTTCAATATTTTTTGTGCTGCTCGCCTCATATGTGCTTGGCCGATGGATGGCAAGATTACTACCCATTCGAAAATTTAAAGTTGGCAGTTGGCAATTCAGCTTTAATCCTGGTACGCCTGCCTCGCACTAATTTCCTCGAATTCGATCATTTTGCGCAGGTTTTATAACGTAAATTCGTTTATATTTTACTATAATAAGGTCCATTTAATATTAAGGAACACGTTTGTATTGCCGTAGCCACTGGTGCTGGGGGTGGATCTGCTTACGCGACGGTAATCAAAAAGCTTTCCAAATCAAAGATCATTGAGGTTTATCATAATTGAAACTCTCTATTTTCATTATTACTCAGGATATTATCGCTATTCAAGAATTATTTTATAACCAAGAAGTTAACTTCGTGAAAGGAATATTATTACTAATTAGCACCCAAATGCTTGGGTATGGTCTAGCGGGCTTTCTTCGAAAATGTAAGCATCTTTATGCGAATATGATGTTGTAGCAATCTTCGCTGATCATCAAAATTCTGTAGATCTTGTTCGACCTGCCAATATGATTTGGCCATCAAACCTCGTTTTCGCGTCAATGTACAGCACCTTGCATGGAAATGCGGAAGAAACCCGTGAGAAGCTTCGATTTTTTATGATAGCCTTCTCATTTATTTTCGTGTGGCAATTCGTTCCACAATACATGTTCACTTGGTTAACAAGTATGGCCGTCCTGTGCCTTTTATCGCCTGCTAACTCAACCATGAAAAAACTTGGGAGTGGCTATCATGGGGTGGGTATTTTAGATTTCACTCTAGATTGGAATGCGATTGGGCAATCTGGGCCTTTATTTACTCCCTGGTAAGCCAAAATAAATTTAATTCTTTGGAAGCGTCCATAAGTTCTTCATATATTTTTGATACAATCCTCCTAGGTTTGCAAGCGCCAATTGGTACTTTGGAGTAATTGCTGGTGCATGGGTGATTGCACCACTTTTATACTTTAATGATGTCTTGTACGTTTTAATCTTTTTCCTCATCTAAAACTTTGTGAGTATTTGATCAATTATTTATACATTTCAATTGGTTTTGATAGAAATGCCAAAAAATTCCCATTTCTTGCTACCTATTCTCTTGATAAGAATGGACAAAGGTAAATAAACATCTTTTTTCATTAATTATTGTAAGTTTCATATTAAATTTGCTTTTTATTTTTTCGTAGATATAATCAAACTGCGGTAATTGACTCTAATACTGGGACACTCAATCTTACCGCTTATGAAGAACTTGGCCCTGTATACCTTTCAGTCACATTCGCTGCGGGCTACTTTTGGTCATTCATCGCGTTTGCCGCTGCTATAAGTCATGTACTTTTATTTTATGGTGATGAAATTTGGCAAAGATTCAAGTCCAGTCGCTCTGAGGAAGGTGAAGATATACATTCAAAATTGATGAGGCGATATCCTGGTATGTTCTTTCAAAGGAAAATAGTATTTTCGTAAAGGAAAAGAAAGAAGTATATCAGTATTTTGAATTTATTTTCAATTTTAATGTCTGCTAAAGTTTTTAATTTTTATGTTAGAAATACCCAATTGGTGGTATGGAATAATATTTGTGGGGATGCTTTGCATCGCCATTACCCTAGGATACGTGACTGAGGCAAATTTGCCATTCTGGGGATTGTTAATGGCCGTCGCAATGGCAGCTATTATGGTTCTACCTATTGGTTAGTGAAATTTTTTGTGAGCCGCCAAGATAAGACTAATGACCTTTTTTAAATGGTTTTCCTCTCAAAAATTTAGGTGTCATTCAAGCTATTTCCAATAATCAAGTTGGCTTGAATGTTATTACCGAAATGATATGCGGGTATTCCAATATAAAAATATATTTTAACCCTAATAAATTTCTCAATGAATTTCTTTCATCACAATAAATTAGCTACGTGCTGCCGGGTCGACCAATTGCCAACGTATATTTCAAGTGTTTTGGGTACATGGCAATGTATCAATGCCTCCTTCTTGTCTCAGATCTCAAGCTGGGTATGATATTCTTAATGAGGCTTTAAATATTCTCGATTCCAAAATGTTTGCTAAATTTCCAAATTTATTATAAGGTCATTACATGAAGATTCCCCCAAGATCAATGTTCGTTGCTCAAATCTGGGGAACGATTGTGGGTGCATTGATAAATTATTGGGTTTTGAAATTGATTATTTTGACAAAAAGACCCTACTTGGATGGAACGTTACGCGATCCTAGCGGTCAGGTAATACACAAAAATTGCCAAAGATTTTGTTTTTTTTTTAATTTAGAATTCACAAATTGGACTCTAAACAGTGGACGGGCTACGCGTCCCAAGTATTCAACACAGCATCGATAGTATGGGGCCTGATTGGACCAGCTCGAACTTTTGGTAATCTTAATAAAATTCTATATTATGGTTATATCCAAGTTGTAATAAAATTTTCTTTTCTTCCTAGGAAACGCCTCCATATATCATCCGCTCCTTTGGGGTTTTTTAATCGGCTTCTTCGCACCGCTTCCATTCTACCTTCTACATCGCAAATTTCCAAAAGCGAGGTTCGATCTCGTGAATGTGCCATTGATATGTAGTGGTCTGAGCATCCTCCCCGGGACTTATACAAATTTCATAATCATGGGATTTATCGCCAGTTTTCTCAGCCAATATTATGGATTACGTTATAAATATCACTGGTGGAAAAAGTTGGTCTTTTTTTAAACTTTTGATTTAACCTTGGAGTTTCTGTTCTTACCTTTTTTTAATGGCAGGTATAATTATGTCCTCTCCGCGGCACTGGATAGCGGTGCCCAAATTGTGACTATGGTAATATTCTTTTGTCTTAATGGAATCAATAAGGTATTTATCCTTTTTTGTGATCTCATGAGATATTTTATGAAACGAAGTTGCCCGGCCAATTTATTGATTTACTTCTTATAGGTTCCGTTTCCACAATGGTGGGGAAATGACGAAAAAACACAAGGAGAACGGTGTTTTGGACCCGATTGATTTAGATGATAAAGAATGAAAGACAAATATATTCTTTTGCTCTCAAAACCCGTATTAAGTTCTTGAGGAATAACCAAGCGCTAAAAATTAGTGCTTTTCTAATACCAACGTTTGTACAGATAGTAAAATACGAAAGAACTGATAAAAGGAATAAAAAGATGAAAATTTTAATCGTCTGTGCTAATTTGATGTTGAAAATTAAAAACATTGATCGAGATTAGGCTCTAAAGTCCAAAGGTTAATGACCTATTATTCTATTCTCTTATTGTTATTGCTACTTTTTTGAAAGTTATCCTCGTTCAGGCTGTCTTTAATGAATTTAAAGAGTTTATATTTCTCGATTTTGAAATGAATTTTACCATAAATTCGAATATGAAAAAAAAGGAAGTACACAAAAATATGGTAGAATTTATTACTCCTGAAAACTTTTGTTGGATAATGCTTATCATTAAAATATATTATCAATAAAAATGCACAAAAAAGTCAAAATTGTAATAATAAATACTTGCATCTTTTTTATTCAGCAATTACTATTAATACCATTATCTCCATTACCAAAAAAAGGTATTTTTACATCTGTGTTTTTATTGCCAAGCAAAAAAAACTTGGGTAACAAAAACAGCTGTTTTTTTTGGGAGTTTCCAACTTGACAAACTTCTCAATTACATCAGTTTAAGTATCAACCAGTATTAAGTCTTTATAAGTTGCAAAATGGTTTTAAAAGTTTTGATTATTTATTTGCTATTATGTCTTTTTTTTTGCAAATTTGTGATTTTTTGACAATTTTAATTTTTAAAAAGCATAAACTTTCTTATTATAGTTTTGTTACATAAATATTTTTATTTACAGAATACAAAAACAGCAAAAAGAGAAAAAAATTAAAATAAACAAAAATACATTAAAATATTATTTTTTTTACATTAATACAAAATTAAAATTAAAATATTATTTTAAATTTTTTTGTAATAAAAATAAATATGTATTATGATTTTTATATTTTAAAATTAAACATAAAAACAATAAATAATTTATTTGTAAAATATTATATATTGTTTTTCTTTTTATTACTGTTTAAATAACTAAAAAAGCCAGATTAGTCAAAAAACAAATTTTTCAAATTTTTGCTGTTTAATAACAACTTTTTTGAAATGCTGCTAGTTTTTTTACTTGTAAAAATTAAAATTTAACTTTTTTTGTATTTTTTGATTTTTTTACCAGTTTTATATTATTTGTATTAATTATAGTATTTAGCTTTATTATGGTTGAAAATAAAAAATTTTCTGTTTTAAACAATAACAATAAAAACATATTAGTCAATATTAGTTTAAATTGGCTCTTAATTATATTACTTAATATATTAGTTTTTATTTAATTTTTGCCAGTTTTAAAAATAAAACAAATCATGTTTTTACATGTGATTTTAATTAATTTATATATTAAATTATCTAATTTTAAGAATTAAATTAATTAAATAAAAATTAAATTTATTTTTTTCTTTTATTTTTTAATAATATTGTTTTTAATAATACTTAAAAAATAATTATTAATTGCTAAAATTTTTTTAAGTAAATAATTTTTATTTTAATATTTAATATTTTATTAAGATTAAATTAATTCTTATTAAAACTGTTTTTTAATTTATATATAATTTTATTAATATAAAATTTATATTTAAGAACAATATTAATTTTAAAATACTGTTTTTTTAAATGAACTTAATAGTTTTATTTATTTTTTTATTTTTAAAATTGTTAAATTTTTAGTAATTTTTAAGTTTGTTTTTTTTTATGTTACTATTATTATATTAAATATATTCAAAAATATTATTATTATTAATATTAAAAATATTTTTGGTATTTTTAATAAAAATTTTTAAATTATATTAAAGTTTATTAGTATTAAATATATTATTATTTATTTTAAGTATTTTAATACAATTATAATTGTTTTTAATTATTAGTTAATTTTAATAATTAAAAATAATATTAAAATTTATTTTTTTATTATATTTTATAAATACAGTCTAACTTTTATCTAATATATAAAATTAAACTAAATAATTTTAACTAAATACAATTTACACTTTTGTTATATATAACTAATTATTTAGACTAATTTAGACAACATAAAACATTTATATATACAATCAAACTATTATTAATATCAAAATAAAATATATAGAACAAAATATATTAACTACTTTTGATACTATACTATTATTACTTATTAATTTGGTTTTTTTTGTTTTTAACTTAAGCTTAATTTAAATTGACCATATATTATAATAATAGTATTTAATTAATTAATAAAAAAAAGATATTAATATGAAAATCACATTTTTTTTATTGTTATATATTATTAAAACATTCTTAAACCAATTTCTTAAAACAAAATTTTTACAAAATACTATATACAATTTAATATCTAAAAGACAAAAAAAAAACTATAATACAAAAAAAAAACATAAGTGCTTTTCTACCAATTAAAGATTTTTAAAACTTGATATAATTTATAATTAAATTTTTTTTATCAGTTTATATTACTTGAACATATAAATAAATAATCAAAAAATTCTATTTTCTACAAAATAAACAGAAAACATTCAAGTATAACTTGTTATATAGTCTCTTTTAAACAATAATTAGAAGTTTTTTGTGAATAGTTTTTATTATATAAGTTCTAAAACCAGCCATAATTTAACTAGTGAAACCAGTCAGCATATAAAAATCAGAATGTCAAACCAAAGCCATCTAAATCCAATTAATATTACAAATAGAATAACTGATCACAATTTTTGTAATAAACTCTGCTTTCCAATATATACAAGCAATTTTTTTGTAAATATCTTAAACAAAATAATATGTATTATTAAAAACTGTTAATCTATTAACCATTAAATATTTTTCCAAAATTCCAATAAAAAAAAACAAAGAAAAACTGATAGTTATTTCGACCAACTAATTAGTTTAATTATTATCAAAAACACTAGTTCTTAATTTTTGACCAAACTACTAAAATATTTTTGTTTCTTATTAAATTAGCAATATAATATCTCTTTATCCAATATCAATTGCAAAAATCTGAGTTGAATAAATTGAATTCTAAAATATATATATTAATAGTTATTTAACTATTTAGATATAAGACCATAATATTAAAAAAAATATGTATTTTAAAACCAAAGCAATAGTTTAAAATTCAACTAATATAGAAAACATTATTTCAAAAATTCTACAGCCAATATTTATGTCTATATTTGAGAAGTACACAATTACTTCTTTAGTTATTTCTGATAAACCAAAATTTTTTAGTAAGCTATTAATGTAAACATTAAAAATATCAGTTCAAATTTTGTGCAAAAAATCTTTTATTAACTTAAAATCATATAATTTTAAAACATTATAGGACAAAAAACTAAAAACAACAATTTTATACTTAGTATCAAATAACTTATTTCTTAAAAAACTAAATATTATAATAAATCATAATAAAACAGAATTTTTTGAATTTAGTTTTTTTTAATAATAAAAAGTTTTTAAAACATTAATACATCATGTTTATTTAGAAGTTAGTCATTAAAAGCAACATTAAAACATCTTAAAAATTGTATTATCTTAAAATAAACTATTTTTTTTAAGATATTAAACATTAAAAATTTCATCAGATTGCAAAAAACATTCAGTAAGTTGTTTGCCAATAAAAACTTATTAACCAAAAACACTTTTACCACTTTAATAAAAAAGTTATTTATAGAACTAACTTTTAATTTAACAAAATATTATAAAAAATTGACTGAAATTTAGCTTAAAGTCTGTAAATTCAAAAAATCAAAATCAAAAAAACAGCTAAGAACATCTTTAGAATTTGTAAACATAACTATTAAAACCATTTTATTTTTAGCTTGTAATTACTTAAAAAATTTCAAGTTATATAATAATAAATAATATAATGTCTTATTTAAAAAGTTTTTAGATAATTTTGTTTTTAGCTTTAATTTTTTTTTAATTATAATATTCTACTTGTGGTAAATATTAAGCAAAACTAAATTAAACTGTATACAATAATTAATTATGTGATCCAAAATTACTAAAATTAAGTAATAAAACTGTTTATCTAAAATTGCTTTTCTTAGAACCATATTTGCAAAAAACCTAATATTAAAATGAGTTTTAGTTAAACTAAACTTAAATAAATTTTTAATAAAAAAAATACCTAAGTATTGATATAATTTATTCTTTTTTGCAATTGATATAAAATTTTTACTAATTTTTAATAAAACATTTTTCACTTTTCAGTTGATAAAAATGGTCATAGTCTTATTATTATTTATTAAAATATTATTGATTTTAAAAAACTTATTAGCAATATTTAAAATATATTAAATAAAAGTTTGACTGTTTTTTCTTCAAATAGTATTATTAATAAAAGTTCTAATTGCAAAAAATAATATCTTTTTTCTATTGTTTTTTATTCTGTCAGTATTGATTACAAATTTAATATTTAGTTAATAATTACACAAATGTGTTTATTTTTTAACCATATATAAAAAAAAATTGTAAAAAATTTTTCAAAAAAAAAATAAAAAAATTTTGTCTTAATTCAATCTATTATATACACAATAGTTATCTAAAAACCCAATATTTGTCATTATTTTGTTGATTTTATCCTGATATATGCTGCCAAAAAAATTGATAAACTGTTTATATATTTTGATGTATTTTAGGCTAATTTTTAAATAGTGTTAACCAATTAAATTATATATTTTGTACATGTTTTATAAGACTAATTACAACTTCTTATTTTTTTTTAAAAATATTTTTAATAATTAAGCTTACTGCAAACACAGAAAATTAAGTTAATATACTCTTTAACACTGAAAAATTGTTTTCAAAAAAGATATTAAACTTGCTATAAACAGAAAAAATCTGGTTTAAAAAAAATTTTTCTGGTTGTTTTTATTAAAACTATTAATTTAATATTAATTAATACACTTTTTTATTTATAAAACTTTAGAATTATAGATATCTTAACTATTTTTTACAAAGCAAAAATTATACTAATATCTAAGCAAGAATTTAATATAATTAAAAAACAATTTATAATCTTTGTATTACTTTATAGTTTATTAAAAATATCTAATAAGCCAATAATCTTATTATTAAGTTTTAAATTATTAATTAAAAAATATTATTATTATTTGTAATAAATTTAAGATTAAGTTAATTGATTTTTTTTGTTATATAATTTTTAAAATTAATAAGTTGATTTTTTAAATTTATAATTATATTTATTTTGTTTTTATTTTTTTTATTTTTTTTTAATTATTGCAATATGCAATTATTATATTTAATTTTTAAAATTTAAATATTGTAATTATTAAAATTATTATTGTAAAAAAATATTTTTTATTTTTTTATTAATGTTTTAATAAAATGTGTCTAAAAACTATTTAATACAATATGCCAAATTAAATAACTTAAATTAGATATTAATTATGTATTTTTTACATATAATTAATTATCTGAATCAGTCAAAGCATTAACTAAGTTAAACCAAAAAAAGTTAAATATAAATTCTGTTTATCAAATTTTTTAATAATACTATTTTAATTTCTAAAATCAAAAATAAATTTACTTAAAAACAATCTAGTTTTTTTAATACTATTTTTAATATTAAAATCTTGTATTTATTATAAAGCTACTATATAATTACATGTTTTTTTACTTAAAAAATATGCTTTGACAACACTTAATTATTATTATTTATGTTATTAAATTTAATTTTAGCTTTAAGACTGGCAAAGTTTTTAAACAGACTAGTTAAAAAAAAAACAAAGCCTTATAAAATATTAAATATAGTAAGTAAATTTTTTTCAATTTTGTAACTTTTGTGCATATTTTTTGATATCAAAGAGTAATTAAAGCAATTAAAAACCAATAGGTTTACTAATAAACTTTACTAAAACAGCCAAATTTGCAATCTAAGATTTCAAAAAATCTAATTTAAACTTAATAACAAAATTAGTAGTAGAAGCAGTTAAAAGAATAGCAAAAAAAAATCAAAAAAACAAAAGTCATAGCATAATATTTACTATTAATAACAAAAGATATAAAAAACTAAAAGCCAATAACAGATCTTAAAAACAACTTGAAAAAAAAGAAAAGACATTTTACAATTAACAAATAAATAGTTCAAATTCTAATATTTATAATAATAATAATAGTATTCAAAAGTTTTTTACCAGATACAACATTTGTACAAAGTATTAGTTTTTGCTATAATAAGTTTTAACATTTTTTTAAACTTAAAACTAACAACAACAAAGTGTTAATAATAATAAAAATTCAGAAAATAAAAAATAAAATAAGTATAATTATTAATCTAAAAAATTATATTTCTAATTTTATAAGCAATATAGCCAAAAAAAATTGATCAATTTGGTCTTAAAAAAATCTTTCAAGATGATAATTTTTTTTTAATTAAGAAAAAAAATCTATACATTATTTTTTTTAATCAGTACAAATTAATTACTAAAAACAGCAGCAGCAAATAAAAAGTTCTTAAAATTAATAATAGTATATTATTACAAACTAACAGATTTTAACTTAATAAAAGTAACAACAACAAAAACACCAAGAATATTTTTTATATTATCAGAAAATATATTAAGAAGAATATTACAAAGTATAATAAAAGTAAAAAAAAGACCAAAAGCCATTACAAAAAATTTTGCAATTTTAAATGTGGTTAAAAAGAAAAAACTACCAATAAAAACTTTAATAGCAGCAATTAAAAAACTTTTAAAAGCAAAATTTACACAAAACCATTTAATATTGTTTTTAAAAACCGACTTAAACTCAATAAAGCCAGACAGTAAATGAAACAAAAAATTAACTAAAACCAATTTGATTTTAAAAGTAGTACTAAATATTAAAATAAAGACCATTTATTCAAAAAATTTTTAATGACTGAAAATTGTTTTTTAATTATTATTAAAAACAGTACCGAAAAACAAAAAAGCAAAAATTAATTTAGTTTTTATTTGATCAATTTAATTCTTAAAATTAGATAATTCAATAAGTTGTTTTGCTTTCAGAATTAGCAATAATCTATTAGAAAACACTATATTTAACAATATAATTAATAATTAATCTTGGTTTATTTTAGAAAATGTATTATCATTATTATTATTTACATTAGAAAAAAAACTAATTTTTGCCAAAAAAATCTTATCCAAAATTTTATTTAGAACCAAAAAAAGATTTAGTATAATAATAATAAATACAAATAACTACTATTGTTTTTTTAATTCTTTGGCTTTTTTAAATATTTGTAAATTAATAGTAGTGGTTGGACTGCACTCGTAAAACTTCTTAATAAAAAAATAATAAATTAATAGTAATAATATTAGTAATAAAAACAGAAAAAATTAATTTGTTAACTAATCTGTTATTAAAAACTTTAAAGTTCTTAAAAAGAGTAAAAACAATACTAAAACTAATTTAAGTGTATTTTTAGAAAAAATTTTAACTAAAAAAAAACCACTAATCAAAGATAAAAAAATGTTTTAGAAGCTATTAAAAATAGCTTTTTATTATTAATATTTAAAAAAAACATTATTAAAACGTTTTACTTAGCTGCTTTAATAATAAAAGACTTTTTTAGTTAAAACTTTATTAATTACTATAGAAAAAGTAATGTTTAAAACTTTTTTACTCTTTGTTTTAGTTGTAATTATAAAATAAAAAGTAAAAAAAAGTTTTTTAATTTTAATTAAATTATTAATTTTTTTAAAAAATATGTAAGTAAGACTTTTTAAAACTGTAAAAATTTATTTATATTTAAATTAAATTTATTTAATCAAAAATTAATACAATAATATTAACTTTTTTATTTTTATTTTATTTTTATTTTTATTTTTTAATTTATATAATTAAATAAATATTTATTAAAAAGTATAATTAATATTTGATATTAAATTCTAAAAGTATTAATATAAGAATTAGTTTTTAATTAAAATAGTTTTTATTATTGAAAAAGACTTGATCTTAAAAATTTGGTTTCTGTTTAATTTAAGTTAGCATTTGAATTTTTAGTTGATAATATATTTTGTTAAATAAATAGCAATTAAATGATAATTTCTGTCTCTTAAATATTTATGGTTTTAATAATTTCTCTGTAATTAAAAAACATTTTTTAATATTAATTTAAATATTATTAAAATAAAATATAGTACAACTGTATTTTTTATTAATTTAAATTTAGATATAAATATTAAAGTTAATAATATGGTTTTGTTTATATTGACAAAATTACTTGCAATTATTTTGGCTTTTAAATCTATTTTTGTTTCTAATACTGTTATAATATACTTAAATAATTAAGCTATTTTAAATGCTTATTTAGCTAAATTAAATATGATTTTACCAAATTTTTGAACTATTGTTAACTTGAAAAGCATAATATTATAAATTTTATTAAAGATAAAAATTTTGGTATTACTTGGTTTAAAGTTAAAAATTATTTAAGTGTTTTGAAAAATAAATATGCTAATAAACTGGCTGTCTGTGTTTTTTCTTGGATTTAATACTTTTTATTTATGTTTATAAAAAGTATATTAAAACTAATAATATATAATGTCTAAAAATACTTAGTATTTTATTTATAATATATTTAGAGCTATTTAATATGCTTATTAAAAGATTAAATCTAGTTTTGGTATTGTAAATGCAAATATTATTAAAAACATTAATTGAAATTAGATGTTTTGGTTTGATATCTTAATTTATATATGGTTTTTGGTTTTATTAACAAAATATTTATTGATTTGTATTTATATTTTATAAAAACTTTGTATTATCACTTGCTTATTATTATTTGTAAATATTTGTACAACAGAAAATATTCTAATGTTTTGTATTTTTATTGCAAAAAAATAGGATTTTTTGATTATTTTTTTACTTGTAAATTAAATTTTACTATTTTTTAAGATTTAATTAAGTTGTATGTTATTCTATAAGATTTTTTTTGAATTTGAATTTGTTATCTTTTTGTGTTTTATAGTTGTTCTTTTTATGTATATTTAATAATATTATTTATACTGCTTTATATAAAAGTATTGTGTTTAAGAAATAATATTTAGAGACTTTGTTTATTTTTGGTTGTTTTCAAATTACTGTCAAAAAAATTATTAGTTTTGTGTATAATTTGTATATAACTTATTATAAAAAAATATGATTAGTACAGTCTTAATATAAAACAGTTTTAAAAAAAAAAGTCTAATTTTTCATAATACTTTTATGTTTTTAATAATATATAATTTGGTATCTTTGTTTTTTAACAATGTTGTTAAGTTATTTAAAATTATGAAAATATATAGTATTAGTTTTAATATGTATAAGTTTTATGTTTTTTTTTTTAGAATTAAGTATAATGTTTCTATTAAAATAGATTTATAATGTTGTTTTAGTTGACTTAAATAACTAGTTATATATAAAAAATGTATAATTTATGTCTTATTTAGATTATTTAATTTAATATATTATGTTAAATAATATTTGAGTCTTATTTGTTAAATAATAATAATAATAATAAATAATATAAATTATTTTTTATTTCTAAATTTTTTTATTATCTTTTGAAAAAATAGTAATTAAAATATTTATAAAACTAATTTTATATATTGAATTTTTATTAATTTAATTTGCTTATTAAAAATTAAATTATTATTATTATTTTTATTATTATATAATATTGTTTTTTTGCTATCTATTAATATTTTATATTTAATTATAACATAAATATAGTGTTTTATTAAGATTTTTAAATTTTTAATTAATTTATTATTGTATAGATAATTACTTTTTTTTAATACAAAAATCTAAAATTATTTATAGTTTATAATTAAAACAATTTAATTTATATTAAACTTAATGCTTTTTTATTTTGTTTTATTTGTTTTTTAGTTAAAAAACAGTTTAATTAACAGTTTTAATTAATTATTTAGTTAAAACTTATTTAATATATATTGTTTACTCTTTAATTAAACATATTTTAAGAAAAAATTTAAAGCAAAAAGCAATTATATTAATTAATTAATATTTTTAATTATTTTTAATTATTTTTTTTGAATTTAAAATCTTAGATCAACAAATTTACAACTAAATAACTGTTTATTAAACAATTAAAACTTTTATAGAAATTAAAAATAAAAAAAGCTATTAAACTATATTTATATTTGATTTTTTGTTAAGTAATTTAAATTTTTTATTTCAAATACTAATATCTATTATAGTTTTTGGTAAAGTAAATATATTACTTATTTTTTAAATTATTTAAACTATTTTAATTGCTAAAATTTAAGTTTTTTATTTTTGTTTAAAAAAATTCTTAAGATTTAATAAAATAGTTTAAAAATTTTAAAAAAATTATTATTATTAATTAATAATTACAAGTTTTAAATAATTAAAAAATATTTTTTTATATAGTTTATTTAAAAAACTATTAATAAAGCTATATATTAATTAAAATATATTTTTTTTTATTACTAAATTTCAAAAAAAATTAAAATTACATATTAATATCTAAGTAAAAAATAAAAATAAAATAAAAAATACAAAATTTAAAAAAAATAACTATTGAATATATTAAAATAATAGCTAAAAAAACTTCTTTCTCTTTTACCTCCTAAAATCCTCAAAAAGTATATTTCAAAAGAAGTTTTTTCTGCTATTTCATACTGTCTTCCATCACTTTACAAGAAACAAATCCTTTTGTTGTTGACCTGGCTGCTCCCATGAGTGGTACTGGTGCTAAAAAAAGGTCGTCCAGAATTCCAACTTCTGGTTTAGTTAGTAGTGGTTCAAGTCATAAGGTCAAGAAACCTCCTGGTGGTGCTAAGCTATTAAGTAATGATGTGGCTTTTAAAGGTAGTGAATCTGGTCAAGTGGTCAGGCAGTTTAACAGCATGGATACTGATGGGGAGGCTTCCGAAGGTAAAGGAGTATCTGATTTTAAGATGAATACACCTCAAGCCAAGCATTTCAATAATGGTGTGATTGTTGGCTCCCTCCTTGGCTCTATTAATTTTGATATGGAGGAGGAAAAAGAGGTTTCTTTTCCCTTCTGTAAGTCTTTTTCTTTGGATAAGGTGTGGATTGATCCCAAAATCATTAAAACTCAGGTGGAAGTGGCTGTAAAAAAATCTTTTGCTTTGGACATCAATCTTTCGGCTGTAAAAGAAAAATCAGCAATGGCTAAAACTCAGGTCATTAGAAAATTATTTTCAAGTATCAATGGTTTTGGGGGGCCACTACCCCCTCAAAATTTGAAGAGATCATCAGATCAACATTTACTTCATCTGAGAGCATGAAAAAGACCGCACCATTGGCCAGGGAAAATGGGATTATCGTAAACACTGATCTTAAGAGACAAGGAGTTCATTCAGATCAGGCTGTAGTAATAAAGAAAATTCCCATGAACACGCCAAAAGAAATGATCATCACCGCAGTATCCAAGTATGGTCAAATTGTGTCTATCAAAGTTCAGTTAATTGGGCTGTCGCAGAAGGCTGTGGTGGAGTTTGCCGAATCAAGTCAGGCAGATCAGTTGGCAGCTAAATGATCTTTCTTAATTAGAAAAAATTCAGTGTGCATGGCCAAAGCTGTAAAAGATCGTGAAATGTGGGCATCTAGAGATCAGTATAGGGCACTTTTGTTTACTTTGCCGGTGGGAACAATGGCTCATGATCTTGGCAATCTTTTGGCAGGGGCTAGTGGGAAAACTTATGTCATAAATTGATCTTTGGATGCTGGCAATAGGGTTTATTGTGCTGTAGTTTGTTTTGAGAATAACAAGAATTTGGAGTCTGCATTTTGTACTGAGCCTGTTTTTGGTGGGGTGAAACTCTCTTGGGTTAGATAGGACCTGGTTTGGTGTGAGCGGTATGGGAAACTTGGTCATTCTGTTTTAGAGTGTGATGCTGAGATCTTACATTCTCCTAAACTTTCCAAGTCATTTAAAAAAATTGTCTCTGATGAGACCCGCCTTCAGTTGACCAAGTTATATGTGAAAAAGTGTGTGCCTATTTCCAGACCGGCTGTGTTTGGTGGCAAATCATGGGCCCAGGTTGTCTCTTTAGCATCTTCGTCTAATGGTCTTCACTTTGGTTCTGGTCCTGGTTTTGACTCTTCTTCTGGCACCACTGATTTGGTTGGTCACTTGTCTCTCACGGATCCTGTTGGTTTGATTTTGGAAACTTGTCTCGCTTCTTTGGAGCGCTCTTTGGAACTTCTTACAGATAAGCTGTCTGGTATTATTAACAAACTTGACAGTTTAAGCTTGGTGCCCTTGGCTCTCGCCTCCTCTTCTTAACCCTTGGTTGCCCCTGGTTTGGTTGATATGAAATTTGGTTTGGATATGGTTTTGGATGAACCTAATTCTGTGGTTATTTCTCCTTTTCTGGTTTCCTTTGGTGCCTCAAGTTTGGGTTCAAGTAGTTCAAAAATACTGACTTCAAAAGTGGGCTGCTTGGAGTCAAAGTTGGTGGCTCTCGAAGCTTCAGTTTGTTCGGTATTGGAGAAGTTAGATCAGATGTGTGCTGGCTCAGGTTCTGCAGTCTCTTTTGCACCCCAATGAATGATTTAGTGTGGAAAATAGTCATGTGTAATGTTAGAGGAATGAACAATTTAGCAAAGCAAGAGGACATTATATGTTGGCACAGAAATATAAACAATTTAGTTTCAATTGTTACTGAGACAAAGCTAAAAGATAAGGTTTGGCCTTGGATTGCTAGCAAATTCGATGGTGTTCGGGTCTTTGTTTTTGGTTTGAATTTTGGTCATCTTGGTTTTGGTGTGGCAATTGTTATGAACAATTCTCTGGCCAAACACATGTGCAAAGTTTCTGAGATCTCTGGTCATCTTATTTCTGTCAAGTTACTTTTTAGGAATAAGCTTTCAGTTTCTATTTTGGGTCTGTATGCTGGCGCATTGGCTTCTGTGCACTTCTCTCAGGCCGATGATGTGAATGCTTTGATTGCTAGTGCTGTGAATAAATCGTCCTTTGTGGTCTTAAGTGGTGACTTCAATGAAGATAGTTTGCATAGAAGCACCAGTTTCAGAAAGTGTGGTAGCTTGGGTCTGGTCAACTCTCTTGTTGGTAGTTCATTTGTGAAAGTTCTAACATGGAGTAATTCCTGGAGTGTGACGAAAACAATTGACTATCTTTTTGTGTCTCCCAATTTGGTCAATGCTATTGTAGATTGTGATGTTCTGGATGTGTCTGACTTCTTTGATACTGACCATCAAGCCGTTTCTGTGTTGATTGGTTTAGGTGGTCTCTTGGATACACATTTGTGTTCTGTTCGCAAGCAGGCCAATAGAGATTGTTGAAAGTACAATTTTAAGAATGCTAGTGCTGCCTTGTAGTTGAGATTCAGAGAGGCCATGGCAGTAAATGCTGCCATGTTTTCTGATGATTTCTTGGCTGCCAGAGAACTGTTGGATTTGGATGCGATGTGGGATGCTGTTCGAAAAACAGTGAGCTTTTCAGCAAGTGAAGTTTTCAGGAAAAAATGGTTTAAAAGTTATGATGGCATTTTCACTAAGCATTCGTCCAGGTTCCATAAGTTAGAACTTTTGGTGTCCAAGTTGGTCAAGACTTCCTGTTCTGTTGATTGTGATGTGTTCATATTGCTGCTTGATACTTGGAAATCACTTGATTCTGCTGGTGCTGCTGTAGTGAGGTCTCTTTTTCTCTCAAAGTCTCCTTTTGATGACATTTGTTCAGCTCTATCCAAAGCCAGGAAGTCTTATTGTGCCTCAAAGTTGTCGGAATCAAAACGTGCTGAAGATTCACAAATCAGATCTGCTATTGATAAGAGGATGGAAAGCTTTGAATCTAACAAGGGTCATACTATTAGAAGTGTCTTGGAGAGGCCTTTTTGCAAGGTGGTTTTGGATTATTTGGTCATTGGTGATGAGCTGTATTTGGAATCTGATCATGTTAAAAAGAAAGTGGATGAGATTATGGAGGGGTGGACTCGCAAACGTGAAGTGGTTCTTGATATTTCGGAAAATTGGTCTTACCAATATCGGCCTTTGGATTACATGTTTGATGGCACTTTTTTAGATATAATGAGTTGTGTTAGTTTTAATGAAATGTCTGGCGTGGTCTTTAACCTACCTGACGGGAAGGCCACTGGTCTCTCAGACATCTCCAATAAACTTTGGAAGCACTGTGACAAATCTGTATTTAATATGCTCTTGGTGCTTTTTAATTCTTGTCTTTGTGGTGAGTCTGTGCCCAGTGCTTGGAAGGAAGTCTGGGTGTCGATGATTCCCAAACCTTATAAATGGAAGGGCGTGCTCACAAATACTCGTCCTATTGCTCTGATTGAGATGGCCTAAAAAATTTTTTCTAAGATTCTCTCTGATAGGATCTCTTTGGCATGTAGCAAGTTTGACATTCTTCATGGGGACAATTTTTCAGTTCTCAAAGGCACTACAACTCAGTCTCCCATTTTTGCGATTGGTTTGGTGATCGAAGATGCTCTTGAAAAAAACTGGGAGCTCTGGCTGGTTTTACAAGACATGCAGAAAGTGTATGACTTAGTCAGTTGGGATTATTTTAAGAAAAGTTTGGTTAGAATAAAAATGTGCTACAGGTTTATTAGGTTTTTTGGGAATATTCATGGTGGTCGCACCAACCGGGTTATGACTGATTTTGGGTTGACAAATGGTTATTATGTACACAATGGCTTGAACCAAGGGAAGGTGTTTTTGCCTCTTCTTTGGCGTATATTTTATGATCCTCTCTTGTGCGAAATTAAGAGGCAGGAGAGTGTGTGTGGTTACAGGTTAAATTCTCATTTCGTTGCTAAGATGGGCCATGTGGAGTCTCGGGCTGGTATGTCATCTTTCTTCACTGCTGGCACTTTTGTAGACGATATGATTTGGGTGAGTAGCAGTCAGACTGCCACTCAACACATTCTTGATGTGGCTAGTGAGTTTTTTCACATCAATGATATTTCAATTAATAATGATAAGACAGTGGCCATTCCAATTAATAGCCGTGCTAGCGCACCCTCTCTTTTCATCAGTGGATTCCCTATTTCAATAGCTAAATCAGGCAAATTACATCATTATCTGGGTATCTTTGTGTCATCTGAAGGACTGTCAAAGCCCAGCCTGGCAAAGACTCATTCGGATGTTCATTTGTTTATCAACTTGGTTCTAAGAAAGGCTGTATTGGACAAACAATTTCTATATTTAGTGTCGGCTGTCCTCCACCCCATCATTGGTTATAGGACTCAGTTTAGTTTTGTTCCTATCAATGTGTGTAATAAGTGGGATGCTTTGATTCATAAGGGCTTAAAATCCAAGTCTGGATTACCTCTTGATTTTCTTAGTGACACGATCCATCACCCTTCATTCTATGAGTTGAAATCTTTCATCCAGATTCAATCAGAGAGTAAAGTTGCTTTCCTTATTTGTTTTGCAAACTCAGTGGAAATCTTGGGTTGCCTATTCACCCACAGGTCTTATGACTTATAAGTTTCAAGCTGGCGCTTTGTTCATTCTTTGAGTGTTCCTGTTTGTGTTCAAGTCAGCTCTTTGAACAATTTCTTAATGGGTGTTGTTTGTGTTCTCCTCGATTGCAATTTATCTTTGAGTGGTTCTTTTGATAGTCCATTTTGGCTTTGTAGTGGGGTACCCATGTCTACTGTTCTCAGTGAGTCTAGATTTGTCAAGTTCCTTCCTTCACTCCAGTGATATGGCATCACCTTTGTTGACCAACTCTGTAATCATCATGGTGCCATGTTTAACTGGTACAAATTCAAGCGGTGGAAGAGGTTGGACCCCTGTGGACCAACTCCTAAGTGGTTCATGCTTTCTGTTAAGTTTCTGTCTAATACATCCTCTCCTTGTGCCCCTTCTTCTGCTTTGGCTAATGTGGGTCTTTAGAGTATTTTCACCTTTCCTGGCTTTGTGTTGGTTTGTGATCAGCTTTCCCAAGTACTTCCTAGTAGCATTTCTATTTATACGGATGAGTCTCTGACAAACCTTGGTACTGAGAATTGCACGGCTGGAGCTGGTGTTTTTTTCAGTAACATTGATCTGGGTTTGGGTGTTGGAGTTTCAGGTCTGCTGTCTTCTACTTTGGCAGAAATGCAAGCTATTGCACTAGCACTGGAGTGTGTCCCCCGTTCTAGTTCTGTTCGTCTGTTCTCTGATAGTCAAGCTGCTCTGGATGCCTGCAAGTTGGAATTGGGTCTAGTGCATCCAGATTTTCACAACTGTTGTTGGATCAAACGCCAGCATATTGTAAACATTATTTGTAGCAAAAATTTGATGGTTGAATGACACAAAGTGAAAGATCATTCTGGTGTGATTGGAAATGAACGTGCTGATGCTATAGCTGGGGCTTCTTCTCACTCAGGCTGGTTCTTTCTTTCTCAATTGCATGCATGCTTCTTGTTGGCAGATGGTGGGGCTGTTTCTGGCAATTCTAGGCATTTTGTTCATGATATTTTTTGTTCCATTAGTCGTGTGCACTAGGAGATTAGTTCTGGTTCTAAATTTCTGCCTGCCAGTTTGTTTGCAGACATTGATTGGTCTTACTTCTCACTGGTATGGCATCCTGATTCACACATGGCCACTGGCCACACTAGCAAGCCCACAGCAGATACACGCTGTTATGGGATGGTTTTCTTGTTATATTTAATTGCTGATATCCCGCTTTAATTGCAATCAGTCTTTCGTGAGTTCCTCAGTTCTATTTGTGTAATAATGTTACTGTTACACTGAAGGCTTTCTTTTTACTGTTGCGATGTAAGTTATTCTTTAATTCTTGATTGTTGTGTGTGTTTATGTACTCCTTCTCAGAGGCTGAACTGAAATCTACCCACTGTCTGGGGTCTTCTCTGAGGCTATCCTTGCAATTGCCTAATGTGTTTCTCTAATCTAGAAACACAGAATGTTAATGATCTTTAGTGCTTTTCTAATTCTCACAATAAAGCTTTTATCAATTAGTAACAACGTGAATAATCTTGATCAAGGATTATTCTTCCAAGGGATTCAGTTGATGAATGATAGTTTCATTCAATAAATAATACAAGTAAGTTTCTTAATACTTTGAGTTGTGATAGTTCCGTTTTAAATATTCTTTTTCATTTCTTTTTGATTTTAAAGGTTTCTTGGGATATTTAATTTGAAAGTATGATTTAAAGTGGAGTTTGTTGGATAAAA
>JAAOMT010000495.1:85525-126412 GCA_016748015.1 Geosiphon pyriformis | reverse complement strand
GCTGCTATCACCAGTTGGTGTTGGCTGCTATTGTGAACTGGTGCTTGCCACTATCGCGAGATGGTGTTTGCTACTATGTTAATCATTACCTTTCTAAGATTATTACTGTGCTATATTATGATTGAATAGTTTGTATTATTTTTATGATTCTTTTTTCTAAATTCTTAAACTGTAACAATGCAGTTTTTTCATGAAGGCATTGTACCACTAACTGCCTGTTGCTGTTCGTAAATGCTTGTATAACAGAAGATACCCCAGCGTATTGTGCTTATATTGTGGTAAGGTGGAGACTTCAGATCATGTTTTCTCTTGCAAGGTTGATGGCTCTGCACGTCTTCAGATACTGGATACATGTTTGAAATCTTAGATAGTGCTTTCTGGCCTGTTTCTCTCTTCTTTCTGCATGCTGCATTTGCTGTCTTCTTGTGTTTCTGATGTCTCTGTATTTACGGCTCTCTTTAAAGGGTTTGTTTTTAGTGAGTGGCTTCTTGAAGCTGTCTCTGTTTTCAAATCTCATGAGATTGCTAGTTCGAATGTTGTTGAGTTTGTGCATTCTCTTAGTTTTGCTTTTAGAAATAATATTTGGTTGGTTTGGGTTAAGCGTCGTGCATTTATGGAAAAAAATAATCTCATCTCACTTGACGGTTCAGTTTCTATCTCAGTTCTTGGCTCGGCTTCTAAGTTCTCAGCTGGCATCGTTAAACTACTTGGTGTGACTGAAGCTCTTGGTGTTCATTTTGGCTTTTGTAAACAATGTTTTTTCTTTTCTGGTGTTGATGACTCTGTTTTGGTACATATAACTGCGTAGTGTTGTCCTGATTGGCCTGAGTGGCTGGTCGTGTGTTAAAAAAAGCATGATTCACACTTAGTTTATGTCATTTCTTTGATATATAGCTCTAGGTAGTATTTGAACCTCACTCATAAAACATAATAAAAAAAAATAATAATAATAATTCAAATTAATTAAATAAATAGACTTAAAAAAAATTAAAAACAGATTTATTATATGTTTTTGGTTTTTTTAATCATAAAAAATAACTTGATATTGAATATAACAATAAAAACATTATAAAATATAGAAAATATTTTTTTATTTTTAATAATTGCACTAATTTTTGTTTTTGTTTTTAAATAGTTATTATATTATTTACTGTTTATATATAAAATTTTAATAAAT
Organism: Geosiphon pyriformis; assembly: GCA_016748015.1. Taxonomy (NCBI): domain Eukaryota; kingdom Fungi; phylum Glomeromycota; class Glomeromycetes; order Archaeosporales; family Geosiphonaceae; genus Geosiphon; species Geosiphon pyriformis. The sequence goes on along the minus strand of JAAOMT010000495.1, from coordinate 125,235 downwards.
AAATAATTAATAAATTAATAATTAACAAATTATTTACAAAACTAATGACTAATATACATAAAAATAAAAAAAATCTTAATTTATTTAAAATTATTTCTATTAAATTGATAAAATATATATTAAAACTAATTAGAATTATTAAAAGCAAAAAATTATATTATTATAAAACAAAATTTATTGTAATTAAATATTAATATTAGATAATACTTTTTAAAATAGCTTAGTAATAATAGCAATAAGCAAATTAAAATAATATAATTTTAAATTTTAAAAAATAAAAATAAAAATAATTCTTTAAACAATAAATAATTAATAAAAAACTTATTTATTAATTTTATTATAATATACTTAAAAAAATATTTAAAAAACAACCAAAAAAAAATAAAATAAAATTATTAATAATATAATTTTTGTATTAATATCATAATTTTATTATTATTAAAGATTTAATAATTATGATTTAATTATATATAAAAACAAACTAAGTATTTTTAATTAAATATAATTTATATATTTTTTATATATAATTAGTTTTTAAAACTAACCAAATTTATATTATTATCTAAACCAAAAAAAACAAATACTTATTATGCAAATTAAAACCAATTATAAAAGTTTTAATAATACTAAATATATAATTATTCTATATAATAGATTATTTAATAAATTATATAAACTATAAAAAACAAACTTATTATTACTAATATTCTTTTTTATTATAATTTTATATTTATATCTATAATTATATTTTTTTTTTATAATTTAATATTAATTATTATGTAAAAATAATTAAATATAAATAAATTAGTTTAATATTTTTAAAAATTAATATAGTTTTAAAAAATTAAATCTTAAAAACAAAGTTCTTATAAACAATATGTAAGATATTATTAAAAACACAAAAAAAAAATTTTATAAAATCAAAGATAATAAAAACAAAATATTTTTAAATAACTTTTAAAATTTAGCAAAATTTATTAATAGTTTTATGTAAACTATAATATTTAATTTATATATAAAACATAATTTAAAAACTCTATCTTTTTATAATAAAAACATAAAACTTCAAAATATTATTTATTATATAAATAGTTTTAAATAGCAATAAATAACTATTTATAAACTGCTTTTATTAAATAAGTATATAAATTAATTATAAGCTTGTTATTATTAATAATATTAAAACAATAATTATAAAAATTAGACAACTTTAAAATAAACTTAAAAATATAAACATTAAAAACAATTTAACTATTAAAATAAATTATTATTATATTAAATATAAATATATATTTAATTATTAAAAAAATAACTTGTAATTTAATTAATATTAATAAAACTAAATCAAAAATACAAATATTAATACTTATATTCAGATTTTTAAAAAATGGTAAAGTACTATTGATTATTTTTTGTAAATATATAACAGGATAAATTTAATTTAATTAAATACTTTTTAATTATAAAAAAACAACTTGAATTATAAATATTTTAATAATTAAAACTATGTTTAATAAATAAAACAACTTTATTTAAACTTTTAATTTAAAAAAATTTAACAATCTTAAATTAATAAGATATAAAATCTTTTAAATTCAGTTTTTTTAGTGATAAAATAATTTTTAATTAAAAATTTGATTATTTTTTTTAATAAATTGTTTACTAAAAATTATATTAAATTTTTTTTAAAAAATAATTACTTTATAATATAATAATATTTAAAATATCTAATATAGAAATATTATTTATTAAATAAAATTTTATAGATAGAAAAAATTTAAACTGTAAAAAAAAAACTTTTTTTTTCTTATATTTAAATATTTATCAAAGAGTACTAATTTTTTAAAAATGTTTTTAATTATTTAATATAAAAAATTCAAATCTTTTCTGTTTAATTATAAAACTATTGCTGATCTTAGTATGGCTATTATAAAAAAGTCTATTAAAAATTTTAGTTCTGACAATAATAGCAAACAAATTCTTCTTAGAAAGAAAAAAAAGTGTGGCATTTTAAAAAATAGTATTAATGGCAAAATAGTTTTTACTAAGACTTTGACTGGTTACTTTTAGGGCTTTAAAACTGGCAATATTATTAAATTTGATAGTATTGATATGAAAAAAAAATGGTTGATAAAAAAAACATTTCTAATAAAGAGAATTCCAATTAAATACCAAAAAATTCACAAATTAAAACCAAGAAAGCTTTGAGTACATCTTTAAAGAAAATAAACTTCTTAAATAATAACAATAATAATAATATTTTGTTGAATGTCTTACCAAATTTTTCTTTTTTCTGAAGAATCTGGTTTTTGTTTCTGTTAGAAAGTCTTTTGCTTTGAATATTGGTTTGGATAATATTGTTAGAAAGTTTTCTCAAAAAAAGTTTATAGTAATAAGAAATTTATTTTCAAAAATTAATGGTTTTAGGAAGGCTTTTAATCTCTTAAAATTTGTTGAAATCATTAGAACTATATTTATTTCTAAATTAAACTTGGTACAGATGATTATTTTGGCAAAAACTAAGAATATTATTGTAAACACTAATTTTAAAAAATTAACTATGTGTTCAAATTAGACTGGTAATAAAAAAAATTCTAATTGGAATATCAGCTGGTACTGTACATACTGTACTATTTAAATTTGATAAAATTAAGTCAATTAAGATGCAATTAATAAAACTATAGCAAAAAGCTGTAATTAAATTTGATCATTCAGATTAAGCCAATCTAGTTGTAACAATATAATCTGTCTTAATTGGAAAGAATATAATATATATGGTTAGAGCTAATATGAACAAAGAATCATGAAATACAAGTAACAAGAATAAAGTATTGCTTTATATATTACTAGTAAGAACAAATGCTTACAATATTTAGAATTTTATTAGTTCTGTGAATAAGAAAACATGTATTATAGATTGTTATCCAGTTATATATATCTGAACTAAGTGTACAGTAATCTGTTTTAATACTATTAAATTATTGAAGACCATCATAGAAACTATGTTAGTACTAAAAACCACCAATTTACATTGGTTATGTCTAAGTTTGGCTAAGTATACCAAGTATAAAAATTTAGATTATATATTATTAAATTGTACTATGAGTAAAAAAGCATTTTTTAGTGGTTTAAATTATAAAAGATTATCAAAAACAGATAAAAGCAAACTAGCAAACATCTATATCAAACATTTAGCACCTATTACTTAATTTGTCTCTTTTGACAGTGTTTTTTGAAATAAGATAGTTAATAGAACATTTTTTTTTTCTTTATGCAAAATAGTTCTGTAAAATTTGGTTTTTTTTCGAAGATAAAGTTTACTCTGCTTATATTTAATAAATTGAATATTAGGTTTGCTATTTTTGAACACAATTTTGCTAGTCTTATGAAACAAGTTAGTAAGTTGGCTAAAAAATTGGACAAACTCAGACCAATAGTTTTTCAGTCTAACCTTAAAAGTTAATTATTGGTAACTCTTTTATCACAGAATCAAAAAGCAAATACAATAATAAGTAAAAGTTCAGGTTTGGCCACTAGTAACAAAACTGTAATAGAAGTAGCATTTTTGGATTTTTCAATGATTTATAAATTAAAAAACAGTTTGAAGTGTTTTTTGAACACAGTTTTAGGTTTTTCAGCCAAGATAGACAAATTTGGTTTAGTTTTAGAATCTTTTTTACCTTAATAACCAGTCTTGTTTGGAAAATTGCTACATGTAATATTAAGAGCATAAATAATTTGGCAAAACAGAAACATATTGTTAGATAACATAGGAAATTAAGTAATTTGATTTTTATTGCAATTAAAATAAAATTAAAAGAGCAAATCAAACTTTAGATTAAGGACAAATTTATAAACTTGAAAGTATTTGTATCTGGTTTGAACACTAGTTATTTAAGTTTGGGAGTAACAATAATAATAAACAAATTTCTTGTTTAATACATATATAAAGTTTCTGAAATCTTTAGTTATCTTTTCTCATTTTAATTGTTGTTTAGCAAAAATGTTTTAGTAATTATTCTAGATTTTTATGCAAGTATTTTTACTAGAATATAATTTAATTAAGCTGATAAGGTGAATTTATGTATTGTTAAGGCAATCATCAATATAAGTTCTTATGTGGTTTTAAAAGGTGACTTCAATAAAAATAGAGTAAAATAATATATAAGCTTAAAAAAATATTTTAATTTGGGTTTGTGCAATTCTATATTAGGTATTAAGGTAGTTAAACTCTCAACATAAAATAATTTAAGAAATATTAAAAAAACTATTAATTATATTTTAGTTAGTAAACATTTTTTAATAACAGTAGTTAAGCAAAAAATTGATAATGTTTTTGATTTTTTTAATACTAATTATTTGGCTGTTGTAATTTTACTTGGTTTAAGCAATTTTTTAGATGTAAATTTAAATGCTATTCAAAAACATGTTAATAGAAATCAATGAAAGTTTGGTTTTAAAAATACTGACCTGTTGTTACTCATAGAATATAAGAAGTATATTAACATATAAATTAGTCAATTAGAAATAACTGTAGTAAATGTGGAATTCCAGGATTCTTCTCAGAAGAATTGCAGGATTCCAAGAATTTTAGGATTCTCATACAAGGAATCACAGGATTCTAAAATTCTAGAATTCTTTAAAGGAATTGCAGGATTTCTGATGCAAAAAATTGAGGAATTAAGAAATCTCAATTATGTATATATAGCAGTAGTGCTAGAAATAGAAAAAGCAGAATTTTTTAGTTAGAAACCTCTCCATTTAGATTAAGATCTAAACAACTTTTCCATTCACAAATATCAATAAATAATTATTCACTATCTTAATCTACTTTCTATTATTAACACACTATGTTAATAGTAACTGATACTTAACTACATTAGAACAATAGCTCTTGATCATGGCTATTAATGAGATACTAACTTGCAATCACCTTGGCTCATTTTTTTCTTATTTTCTTTTAATTTTTTTTTTCTATTTTTTTTGTTATTCTTTCGTTTTACTAATTAATTAAAGATTAAGTGCTGAATTATTAATGTCAAGGATTGTCTGATAAAAAACCCCTGCAAGTAGATAGAGCATGTAAAAGAATCATGGATTACTTACTAAAGGAATACCAGCTAACAAGCTGAAAAAAAAAATTGACAGAATTGCAATTCTGAGAAGCTATGAATAAACAACTATCAAATCTCTGTTCATTATACAAAGAACTTCATAACAATATTTTTAGATCAACAAAATCTTCAGATCAACAAAACCTTCAGAAACCAATATTATTAAATTAATTGAGCACCAAGTTGTGAGTTTGTTATTTGATTTAAGACCCCAAATAATCACCTGTAATACTATTAAAATAGATTCAATTCAAAAAATATTCATTAATTAGAATGTTTTAATTATATTATGAATTTCAAAACGCAAAAAAAAGGGCAATTTAAATGCAATGTAAGATCTTGTAAAATTGGTTGCTATTAGATCAGCAAACAAAGTATTTTTTAGAAATTGGTTTAAAAATTTTAATGATTTTAGAAACAAACAGATTTCTAAGTACTATAAACTAGAAATTCTGGTTTTAAGGATGGCTAAAGTTTTTACTTCTAAAAATATCACTAAGTTTGATTTTCTCAGACAAATTTGATCAAGATTAAATACTAATAGTTTAAATGATTTGTCTTTTCTAATTGAGTGTAAAGCTAAGAATAAGAAAGTTTTTCTGTATTTGTTAAGATTTAAAAAAAAGTATCAAAAATTCAAGTATTAAAAATCTGAGACTAAAAAAGCAGCTAATATTAGAAGCACAATTGATAAAAAAATAGAAAATTTCAGTTTTAATAAGGGTAACATAATTAGAAACATCTTAGAATAGCTATTTCAAAAAATAGTTCTAGATCATTTGGTGATTGGAAAGGAATTGGTTCTGAAACTAAATAAAATAAAGCAAAAAGTTGATATAATTATGAAAAATTGGATAAGAAAACATGAGGTTCTTTTGGTTTTGTTTGATTTGTGGACTTGTTAATATGTGTTTTTAGTATATATAAGTAAGAACATTTTTTTTGGCATAATAAATTCTATTAGCAAAGTAGATTTAATCTTGGTAATTGGCAGTCTATTTGATAGCAAAACTGTTAGTTTATTTGACATAACTAATAAACTTTAGAAACATTACAATAATATAATGATAGACTGTTTTTTGGTCTTGTTGAATGCTTGTTTAACTCTTGAAAATATTTCTGTTCCCTAAAAAAGTACATAGGTTTTAATAATTTCCAAGTTATATGATTGGAATGAAATTTTAATCAACACATAACCCATTGGGTTAATTGAAACTACCAAAAAGATTTTGTTCAAAATTTCATCAGATTGTATTTTATTTGTCTGTAGTAAATTTAATGTTTTTCATAATAAAAATTTTTCAGTCTTAAAAAACACTTTAATTCAATTTCCAATATTTGCTGTTAGTTTTATTGTAGAAAATACTTTAGAAAAAATGTAAAAGCTTTGGCTGGTTTTACAGAATATATATAAAGCTTATGACTCAATTGAGTGGTATTATTTAGAAGCTAATTTAAAATGAGTTAAAATATGTAACAGATTTATTGATTTTTTTGGAAACATATATAAAAACAGAGTTAACAGAATAATGACAGATTTTGGTCTTTTAAATAATTACAAAGTACATGATAAACTAGATCAGAGTAAGATTTTTTTATTATTTCTTTAAAGAATTTTCTATGATTTCTTACTGTGTAAAGTAAAACATTAAGAACATTTGTGTAGATACTAGATTAATATTAATTTTATGGGTAAAACAAACAAAATAGAAGTCAGTAAAAAAAAAACTTTTTTCTTTGCAGCTAGTGCTTTTATAAATAGCACAATTTAGATAAAAAATAGTTAAGCTATAATGTAGTACATTTTGGACTTAGCTAATTAGTTTTTTAAGATTAATAATATTTGTATTAATAATGAAAAGACTATTGTAATTTTTATTAATTAAAGAGTTGTATCTGTTTTATTACATATTAGTAGCCAACTTATTTTTATTTCCAAGCATAAAAAACCTTAGATATCTAAGAATTTTTTGTTAATAGAGAATATGTCTAAGCCAAGTTTTGCCAAAATATATTTAAACATCAAGTTTTTTTTAAACATGGTTTTTAAAAAGATTCTATCAGATAAACAATTTTTCTACTTAGTTTTAGCAGTTTTGTAGTCTATTATTAATTACCAGATGCAATTTAGTTTTGTGTTTAAGAGTGTATGTCAAAAGCGAGATGTTATAATTAAAAAGAAACTTAAGTCAAAAACTAATTTGCCAAAAAACTTTCTCAATAAAGCTTTGTATTATTTATTATTGTATAAACTTAAATTATTTAAACAGCTTTAAGCTAAGAGCAAGATGGCTTTATTAATTTGGTTTTCTAATATGGCAGAGATTCTTGATAGTTTATTTGTATACCAGTTTCTAAATTTGCAGATTGCAGATTAAATATCAAAGAACTTATTACACTTTTCTATTAAACTGAAAGCCTATTCCATAAACAATTTTTTAATAAGCATGATAAATTTTTTTTTGAATAACAATATTTTTTTGACAAATGAGTTACTTTGTGTATTTCAATCTTTTAATTACTTTTTTATATCAAAAATTTTGGGTGACTTATGTTACTTTAATGTAATTTGCTTTTTAAAATGTCTTAATATTACTTTTAATAATAGATTATTAAACAAACATAGCTTTATTATGAATTAAAAGACCTTTTATTATTAAAAAAGACTGAATTTAAAGGGCTTTGTGCCAGTGTAGTTTGTAAAAACTGTTAATTATATAAACAACTTTTCTGTTAATCTTGTTGGATACAGTTTTGATCTTGACAGTTTAAACTTTTATAGCTTAAGTGAATTTTTGGATGTTCAAAAGTGTTTATATAAACTTTAAACAAAGAAAATTAATATTTATACTAATAGTTCTCTGTATAATCTAGGTATTATTAATGTGGTAAATAGAGTGACAACATATTTTTTTGAGATTAGAGTGAGTTTTAGTGTAAGGGTTTCCAGTTTGCTATTATTAACATTATCAAAATTATAGACTATTGCTCTAGTTTTAGAATGTGTTTTTTTATTATGTTTGATGGTTTTATATACAAATAGACAAACTGTTCTAGATACATGTATATTAGAGTTTATGCTGTTTATGCCTGATTTTTGAAATAAATATTGGATTAAGAGATGTTATATAAATAATCTAATTAGATCCAAAGATATTTTTGTTAAGTAGGTAAAGATCAAGAGCTATTCAGGAAATGTTGACAATAATAAAGCTAATAGCCTTATAAGTATTGTGATACAGTCTTGTATTTTTTTACTTATTAATATGCATAAAAAATTTATTTGATAAATGAGTCAATTATTTTGGATAATACTTAGCATTTTGTTTACAATATATATAAGACAATTAATTATGCTCAATAAAAAGCAAGTTTAAGTATGAAAATTTTATGAAACTTTTTTATTCAGATTATTGATTGATACTATATTGCTTTAATATAATACTTTAATTCTTATATGATTTTGATTATATTAACAGATTTTAGCAGCTTTTTGTACATATTTAATAAAAACAGTTCATAGAAAATTGCCAACTGTAATCAAAAAAAGCTTTATAATATAGAGTATACAAATGTATTATGTTTGTTCTGTAATAATATCAAACTACCTGATCATGTTTTTATTTATCTAAAAAATGCTTTAGTATATTCTAAAATTTTGTTAAATTATATTAAATTGCAAACTTTCTTAGTAGGACTTTGTTTTCTATTGACTTTTTTAATATTCTATACTCTTTTATTAAGAGTATTAAACATTGGTATTTATAAGATCTTGCATAAAGAATTTGTTTTCAAGAATTGAATTAATAAAGCTGTTTCTAGAATTGAAAATAAAAAAATACTATGATAATAATGGCTGATTTTGTCTGATATTTGGCTAATACATATTATAATAGATTGTAGAATTTTAAGTCTAAGTATAAAATTAATATAAAGAAAAATAGTTTAATAAAAGACATGAAAATTCTGTCTGAAATATACAATAGTCTGTCTGGATTTTTTTTTATTTGGAATAGTCTGTATATTTGAGATTATTAAATTGTTTGCTGTTAATTTTGGATTATATAAGGCCTGTTTGTTCTTTTTAAATTTAGATAATAGGTTAAGAATTAATATGAGTATGTAATATAATTTTAATTGATTTAAATGGCCAGTTACATATAGTAAATACATAAATTATATTTAGTTTAATATACTTAATTTGTTTTTATATGTTAAATAATGATTAAATTGCATTTATAAAATAATAATAATAAAAAATAGAAAATTTGTAAAAATAATATTATAGTCTAAAAAATTTTAACTATTTTAACTAAAAAATTATTAATTAAATTGATTTTTAATTTAATAAAAAATTGTAATAAATTTTTAAAAGTTTAATTTATAATTTGTAAATCCAAAAAATAGTAATTAAACAACTGACCAATAATATTTAGAGTATTTAAAAAAATTTATAATAATACAATTTTACTTTTAATTTAAATTTGTTAAAAAATTTTAAATTATACAAAAAAATGATATAAAATCTTATTTAAAACGTTTTTAGTAAATTAATTTTAAATTTAAGTCTTTTTAAATTATTACATACTATTTTTAATACATATTTTTAAAAATAAAAATAAATTAAGATTTATAATAAATAATTAGTTGTAAAACAATAAAAACCAAATACAAATATTGTTTATTTTTTTCAAAATTATATTGGCAAAAAAATTAATATTAGAATAAGTTTTAGTTAAACTAAACTTAAAAAAAATTTTTGTTAACAAAAAGATGTTTAAATATTTATGCAATTTTTTTTAACAATTGTAATTGGTAATTTACTAATAAACAAAAAAGTATTGTTAATTTGTTAGTTAATAAAAATAGCTATAGTTTTATTATTATTAATTAAACTAATATTTATTTTGAAAATTTTACTTGTAATATTAAAAATATACTAAATAATAACATAATTATTATCAATCTAAATAGTATTATTAATAAAAACACTTGTATTCAAAAAAAATATAAACCCAATTTAATTTTTTATTTAGTTTATTTTGATTACAAATTTGGTATTAATACAATAATTACATAATTATTTATATTTTTAATTTTACATAAAAAAAATTTTTACTTTATTTTAAATTATTGTATATTTTGTAATTGTTTATAAATTCAAAATCAATTATTATTTGGTTAACTCTATAATTATAAATAACATTAAAAAATCTAATAAATTTGATATATATTTTGATTTTTAATAAACTGTTCTTTAAATAAAACTAATTAATCAAATTATATATTTTATATATGTTTTATAAAACTAATTACAGTTTATGATTTTTTTTTAAACCAGTTTTTATAACTAAATTTATAGCAAAAATTGGTAAAAAAGTAAAAGTAACTTTTAATATTAATAAATTGTTCTTATAAAAAATGTTAAATTTATTATAAATAGCCAAAATATAATCAAATAAAACTTTTAACAAAAATTTTTTGGCTGTTTTAACTAAAGTAATTAGATAATATTACAGAAAATTTAAATAATATATTAGTTTATAAGTTAGTCTTAATTTGTTAATTAAATTTAATTATTTAAAAATTTTAAATGATTAAGTTTTTTGTATAATAAACAGAAATTTAATACTAATAATTAATAATATTTAGTATTTAATTTTTTTAGTATAATAAGTAATTTATTCTAATGTTTTTTACTTTTCTAGTAAGCAATCTTAATTTTTTAATTACTTGTTTATATTAAAATACTTACATAAAAGTTTAATTTCTTAAATTTAAAATTAATATTATTATAATTATTATATATCTTATTAACTAAAAATTTTAACAAATTAATTAACTTTAAAATAAAAACTTTAAAACTTTTTTAAATAATTTTATTTTGTTAAAGCTTAAATTTTATAAAAAACTAATATTGTAAATAAAATTTTTACTTTATATTAATTACTAATATTATTAATTATTTATTTTATTTTTAAAAGTAATTATAAATATAATTATTAACTTAATTATTAATTTTTTTTAAAATATATAGGCAAAACTTTGTAAAGCTTTTAAAATTTATTTAAAACTATTTTTTTTTTACTTTTTTTTTAATTTATATAATTATTAAGTTTGTAAAATTTATTATATAAATATTTACTAATAAATAAATTTAATATTTAATATTAAATTTTAAAAGTATTAATATAAAAAATAAAATTATATTAGTATATTATTTTTTATTAATAATATAACCTATTTTTCCACTTTCAAATTTTTTGTTATTTTTTTATTATTTTTATTATTATATAATACTGTTTTTTTACTATTTGTTAACATATTATAGTTAATTATTACAATATAAAAAACAGATTTTAATTAGTATTAAAATATATTTTTTTAATTTATATAAAAGTTTTTTATTTAAAGTTTTTTTAAATAATCAATTCTGATATAATTGTTATTATTACAAAAAATTAACAACAAATTAAAACCAAAGCTAATTTTTTTTGTTGTTTTTTTTATATTTATTTAAATAAACAAAAAAAAAACAACTTTTTTATTATTATTTAAAGTAATTAATTTTTTTTGAAATTTTTTAAAACACTACTTTTTTTAAAGTTTGTTTTTTTCATAAAAAATAAAATATTAAATTTTTTTTAATTTTTAATATTGATATTAGTTTTATAATAGCTATATTAATTATAATATTTAATCTGAATTTACTATAAATAATATTTTTTTATTTAAATAATAATAATAATAACATATTTGTTAAAACTGATTTTAATTAACATATAATTAAATTATTTAATATATTAAGTTTTTACAAAATTTTAAAAACAAAACAAATAATATTTTTACATATAATTTTAAATAATTAATCTTAAAATTTAGATTAATTAAATAAAACTAAAACATATTTTTTATTTTTGTTTTCTAAAAATACTGTTTAAAAATATTTAAAAAATTATTAATAAATTATCTAAAATTTTTAAATAAATAGTTTTTATTTTAGTATTTAATAAGTCTTAAAAATAAAATTAATTTATTTTAATATAATTTTTTTTGTATTTTTTTTAATTTAAAATTGTTTATTAAAAATAATAATAAGTTTTTTTACAAAGAATTTATATTTTAAATTTTTTTAAATACTGTTTTACATATTAAACTTATTAAATTATATACTTTTTATTCTTAATATTGTAAAATTTTCTGTGATTTTAGTGTTTGTTTTTGTTTTTAATATTGTAATTTTGTATAATATTTTCTTAAATAATTTTTTTAACACAATTAAAAATACTTTAAATGTTTTTAATAAAATTATAGATAATATGTTAAAGTTTATTAGTTTGTAATAATATGTTATTATGTATTTTAAGTTTTTTAAACTGTTATTTTTTTTTTTATTATGAATTTAACGAGTAAAGCTCAACTGCTATTTAGTATATAGAACCAAACTAAGTGGATCAAACTAAATACAGCTCACATATTTACTACATGTGGCCAGCCACTTGGGCCAGACAAGACTACACTATATATTTATGTAAATACACATATTACTACCTAAACTAAAAAAAAACAACACAATTTGTGCTTATCAAAACTAACTGCAAAAGATTCTATATTACCAAACTTACAAACCACTTTATTAGATAATATAAACACTAAGCAGCAAAACAAGCCTGAAATCAAACAATTATTCTTGATCAAACCAGCTCTTTCCATAAAAAACTGTTAATATTGTTTTTATTTGCTAATTAATTTTAATAAAAAAAAAATAGTATTAATTTTTTTTTTATTAATCAAAAAAAATTATTGCTTTTTGTAATATTTTTATAACCAAATTAATTAATTTTTTTTCTGTTTGTACAGTTTTTAAAATTTAACAATTTGGTTTTTTAGATAAATAATCAAACTTGTTTATTTTTTGGTTTTTTAATATTAATTTGTTATTATTATTTTTAAATACAAAAAAGTTTTTAATAAAACAATTTTTAAAATGAATACTCTATATAAAATAAAAAACTTTTAAATATTAATATTATTATAAGTATTAAAATTTAAATTATTTGATATCTATTTATAAAATTATTTTTGTTGTTTTTTTTAAACAAAGTTTTAAGTCTTTTGTTATACTTAGAATTTTTTTTAATCAATTTACTAGATTTATATGTTAAAATTACTGCTTTTTTATTAATATTTTACTTTTGTTTTTTGTTTTTTATTAATAAAACTTATAAATTTAAATTGTAAAACTTATTTATTGGTATTAAATTTATGATTATAATAATCAATTTTTTTGTAAATTGGTTGTTTTTTCTTAACTGTTTAAATTAATTTTAATATAAATATCAAAAGTTAATTTGTTTTATTAAAAGCTTAAATTAAGTATATTATTAACTTATTTATTATTGTATTTAAGAATTCTAACCAGTTTAAAAACAAATATAAGACTTAAAATATATAGAAACATAACTTTAAAAATTAAAAATTATTTGTTATTTAATTATAATATATATACTATAATAAAAAATAAATAAAAATGCAATTTAAAAAATAATTTAAAAATAAGCAGATTTTTGCTAAATACTTTAATAAAATTAAAACATTAGATGTCTTTAATTTAAAAAATATATGAGTATTTATTGACTTAAGTCTAAATAATTAGTTATATATTGTAAAAAATTTAAGTTAAACTTATAGTTTAACTTTTAAAAATAGAAAAAATATAGGTTTTTGATAGAATTATACTTAGTTAAAACATAAATAGATAGATATATATTATATTAATAAATTGTAAAAAAATTATATTTAATTATTTATTAATAAAATATAATTAAACATAAATTATTATTTTTTTATTGTTTTAACAAAATGTGATAGTAATACATTTTTAGCTAAATTTAACTCGAATTTTTATTTATTTTCAAAGTGCATTTTAAACTGAATATATAAAATTTACAAAATATTTTTTTCAAATCTCTTTTTTTAAGCTACACAAATTTTTAATTCTCATTTTTAGATTAATTGTAATATTTATTTTTAAGTATAATTGCGTTTGATTACATATGGCTTTTAATGCATCAAATTAATAAACTTAATATTATTACAAAAAATCACTTCTCAGATTGATTGGCTCATTGGGAATCTTAATTGACAAAACAAAAAATCAGTTCGGCTAATTCAGGATTTTTTGAATTTTAAAAAGCTGAACATGAGGCTCACCCGGGCTTTGTTTGATGTTGCTAAGAAGGTATATTGTTGAAAGAGTCTTTTCACCCAATACTTTGGGAGGGTTACTTTAATAATTCTTTATTGCCTAATAAAGACAACTACCGGACTCTATGGTCTACCTGTTCATTCAAATCCCCGTCCACACTTGATTAAAACCTACAACGAAACTTTAAAGATTCTTTCAGAACTTCCATCAACGGCTGTGTACCGCCAGGCAACTGAAGCCTTGACACAACACAGACTCTCTGTAGTGGAAGCCACTGAAAATGTGGAAGAAATTGAAAAAAACATAGCTGCTGGACAGATAGAGGAAATAATCTGGCAGGCAGAAGACGAGAAGAAGCTTTCCGAAAAAATAAAGGAATGGAGGCCGTTAGTATTTTCTATATTTATGAAATTAAAGAGAAACCTCTCATGTTACGAGGTCGGAATCTGTTCCAGATTCCTTTTCACATTTACTCAATTAATTTCTTTTTTAGCTGGCAGCCGCTTGAAACGCCCCCGCCAGCTGGTCAATGGAATTAGGATATGTTTAAAAAATACATATATTCGTGGAATTCATGATCCCAAGGTTTCTTTATCTCTAAAAATTATTCGATGCTAATTTATATTTGGTTTCATCCTATCTTACAGCTTCCAATTATATGTGATCGTATCAGAACCAGTTATTTAACCAAAAGAAATCACCTCAAGATTCAAGTATTGAATGAAATTATTGTATTTAAATCTAGTAGAAGAGAAATAAACATCAATTAAATGCACCACTATTTTATATGTAATTACTTGCTAAATAAATAAATATATAATAAAATAATATATAGAAATTCAAAATATATTTAATAATATTAACATTTATTAATAATATTTAAATTAAAAAACAATAAATAAATAAAAATAAATTATAATTTTTCAGTTTTTTAATTATATTATAATATATTTATTTTTTATTTATTTGATTTTTTTATTTACATTATAATTAAAAAACATTAACTTGCAACTTTTTTTATATTTGTACTTTTAATGTTTTATTTTGTTATAATTATTATTACTTTACAGACAATTATTTTATTTTTTAATATTTTTAATTAAGCTAATTATTTTTGTTTTTATAATTTTTAGTTATTTATTATTATTATTATTTTAATTAATTAATAATTGTGTATATATAATTTTTTCTAATGGCAAATTTTATATTTTACCAGTTTTTTATTTTTTATAATTTATTATATTTATATAAAAATATAATCATTTCAGTTTTGTAAACTTTTTATTTATAATAAATTTTATTTATAATCTTAATATAGAAATTAATTTAGATTAAACTCTATTTGTAAATTTATATCATTTATATCTAAAATATATGTTGTAAAAAATGACAATATATTTGAAATAAAAAATAATTAATCATAAAATAATAAATAGTTAATATAAAAAATAGACCCTTTTTATTTTATTATGTTGAAGTTTAATAGTATAAGTTGTAAAAATATGCTTATTTTTATAAATCTCAAAATATATATTTAATTGTATATAGTATGATATTCAAAAAGAAAATAGTGAAAAAAAATGATATTCAAAATAATGATTACCATTTAAGATATCGATCAAAACATTTACAAATAAATAAATCCACAATTTAGGGGGATTATATTTGTATGAATTTAATACAAAACTACGTCAAAATTAACCCAAGAGGACGCAGAAACTTTTCACACTTGAATTTTAATTTAGTTAGCTCTAACAATATTATGTAATTTGAGCATCACAAAACGATAGATAATTTGTTCCCATGATCAGGCCCCGAACACCTTGGGACTTTTATGTGAAATATCAACCAAAAAGTTCAAAACTCGGAAATTTTACCTTGAATCTTGAATTGTTCGTTTGGTTGTCTTCATTTTTAAGCGTGATATTTTTAACTTCAACGATTTTATAACATGACAAAAAAACGTCGACCAGGAAAGGGAAGCGAACAACTTTTAAATGGTGGGGAAACATCAGACGAGAGCCATACAAAGGTTAATGGGTTTACGAGACCTGAGGTGAGCGCACTTTTTATTTTAACCTCTTTCGCAGTTTTTCGATTGCAAAGCAACCCTTGGACCCTTGAGCGGTAAGCTCTGGGTTATTTCTCTTGTCAAAGTTAAATCAACATTGTTTTGCAAGAATCTCAAATAAAAGAGCACTTGGTCCTGGTTATTGATATTTAAGTTAATAGGAGGAATTTTCAAACAGAGTTTTTTACATTTTTTTTAATTTAATTTAGGAAGAGCACAATTCTCGGCCCTCTGTAAAAAAGAAAAAGAGGGAATGGAAAAATTTGATACAAAGAACTATTTGGACCTTTATTATGATTGGGGGTTTCCTTACGGCAATAGCTGCCGGTCATGTGTGGGTCATTATTCTAGTTGTACTCATCCAGACAATGGTATATAAAGAAGTAATTGCGCTGGGTGTACCTAGCAAAGAGCAAAAGTTACCTTGGTTTAGAACTCTGAATTGGTATGTAGTGAAAAATTATTTACTGAGTGAAACAACTTAACTGAAAAATTAAATCGAAGGCTTCCTCATTATTTAGGTATTTTCTAGCCAGTACAAACTATTTTCTTTATGGCGAATCCATAATCTATTACTTTAAAGAAGTGGTCTTGGTGGACGCTTTCCTTTTGCCGTTGGCTACGCACCATCGCTTTATATCGTTTATCCTATATTGTATAGGTTCATGTCACAATCTTTCAAAATGGTTTTTTTCTTATGCTAAAAAATATCAATTCATTATAACTTGAAGGATATATCCTTTTCAGGATTCGTGGTGTTTGTGGCCAATCTTGAAAAGGGGCATTATCAATTCCAATTTCGGCAGTTTGGTTGGACCCACATGACACTTCTTATTGTCATCTGTCAAAGTCATTTCATTATCAACAATATTTTCGAGGGGATGATTTGGTTTGTCTCCATATTTTATTCGATTTAACTTTACATGCCGTTTATTAAAAAATACTTCCCGGTTAATATTCGAACATTAGGTTTTTACTACCTGTATCTTTAGTGATATGCAATGACATATTTGCTTATATCTGTGGAAAACTTTTTGGCCGCAAGATATTCGGCAACCGAGGCTTAACAGCCCTGAGTCCTAACAAGACAATTGAAGGATTTATTGGGGCTTGGATCTTCACCATAATTTTTGGTGTAATCGTGAGTCTAACAAACCCCTCGCATTTGGTCCATTCAAACGCTACCAAGTTTTTTTCTAACTTTTAGTCTATAGTGGGGGTCGTTTTTGTCTAAATTCAACTACATGATATGCCCTGTCAAGGTATGAATATTGACTTAAGCATTTTGGATCTCACTTTTATCCATCCAACTTAGATAACTCTAATATTTTGTAGGATATAAGCGTAAATGTATTTACGGGATTAACTTGTGAAATAAACCCCGTTTTTGTCGCGCAACGATATGTATTGAACCCTTGGTTACAAGGGCTATTCAGGCGGATTGTAGGCCAAAATCTCTTTTAAATATTTCAAATTTTATCTCTGTAATTTCTTATTCAACTCTTCCTTTAAATTCAGTTTTTCAGTGATATTCGCGAGGTCTGGATTGCCCCTATTCAATGGCACGTTCTTGTCATGGCCTGTTTTGCCTCGTCAATTGCTCCTTTTGGCGGTTACTTTGCCAGTGGTTTAAAAAGAGCTTTGGGGAAATCGGTGATTATTTTTCAAAAATGTCTCAATTCTCCAAAATCCAAATTCTTATAGGTTTATAATAAACATTTAGGATTGGGGAGACTACATTCCTGGTCATGGTGGCATTACCGATCGTATGGATTGTCAATTCTTGATGGGCATGTTCTCCTATATGTATTACCAAAGCTTTATCAAGGTATGTTGCTGTTAAAATAAAACAATATTAGTAACTTATTAATAGATCTTTTTTTGTTTTAGACATATTCATACAAGTACATCTCCGTATCAGTTGGCTCAATTCTGGATCTCGTGGTTACTGATCTTCAAACCCCATCACAATTGGAACTATATGAGAATTTACAACAATATTTAATTGGTCAAGGCCTTTTAGAGGGAGGGGCTACTAAGTGTCATCTTCGGGCGAATAGCTAAAATTCAAAATTTTACTATCTTCTTCAAGAGTTGGTAAAACTGAAAAGTGGAAAGTTATGGACTTTTGGTGTTAAGCGGGAGGTTGAACACTAAACAAAACAATATTCATCTTGGTATAATTAGAATTTTACTGTTGACATCCCATTGAATTTTTATTATAACATAGTAATTAAGAAAATTAATAGCATTTTATGGAGTTGGATATACTTTGCGGCGAATATTTGGCCCAAGTTTTAATAGTTTAATAAACCAAATATAATTATTGAGAGGATCCGCGTTATCACAGAAAATGAATAAACGGGCTTTAACATGTTTTTCATACACATTGATCGACGAATCAATATTTTAGTTCATAATCTTCCTATATAGGGCACTAGACGTGACCATGTTGAGCTGATAAAATTTTCGGCAGATGACCAGTTCTGGGTTTTTCTAACAACAAGAAGCGCATTGTGTAGCATCGCAATTTATATCGGCTGACCACGACATGACAAACAACGGAAAATTGATCGCTGACATTTGAAAATGATTAAATTTCACCGAATCTCAATGCAGAACAGATATCGCTAACGTCACATAAACGGAAGTCGCAAATGAAAAACGGTTTTTTTGTTTAATGATATTCATTGCACAGAATTGTGACATCTTAATTTTCTGCTAAACATCACAAACTTTTGAATAGGTTGGGTTTTAGATTAGCAGTTCTTGTGTTGGAGTTTTCCTACAATCAACCCTTTCCGCTAAAATAACATCCCATTTCCTAATAAACCTTTGTAAGGAAATTCAATCTGCCCTTCATTTTCACTTTCATCCTAATTTTTCGTCTAACCTCTCTCGCTAGTTTATTTTTTGGACATTGTGGATAGTTTTAATAGCTTTATAGTTTTTATACCTTAACTCTGAACTCGAAGTCATGACTTATTTGCTCGAAAAAAATCTTGAAGGCTTAAACGCGCTTTATAAGCAACATGAGACGACTGTTGATGATTTGAAGCAAAATCTTCTCGAGCAATTGCCCGAATTCCAGCAAGAGTTTGATTTGGACTTTGTCCGAGTAGAGCGCATAAGACAATATTTGCAGGATAAATGTAGGCAAAAACAACAAGAAAATATTTTTGAATATAAATTAACACACTTGAGTTTGATCTCTAGGCACCCTTTTTCGATTTCTCCGTAGAGCTGGATTTGATTTCGATATGGCATTGAAAGCATTGATTGCTAATATTCACTGGCGCATTGAGAATGGTGTGGATAATTTGTCACTTGATGATATTCATCCGCGCCATCTTAAGAATGGTCTCTTCTTCTTTCATAAGACGGATAAATTTAATCGCCCATACGCTGTAATAAATTTACGCCATCACAAACGCGATGAAGAAAGTCCATCATTGGAAGAGATGAAAAAATACATCGTATTCAACACGGAAATTGCCAGAAAATTAATGTGGGACGCGACAAAGGAATCGAAAGAAACACCCATTCTTCAATATGTTGTTTTGTTGGATTTAAAAGGCGCAAGCGTTAGCAGCCTGGCAAGTAAAGCAATGACTTGACACTGCTGCACTTGAGAATTCCTATCAAAGAGGTCAATGAAAAACCTATAAGGAATTATGGTTGGATCAATTAGTTTCCTTTGGACTAATTTTCAACTTTCATCAATCTTCATATGCTTGACTTAGAACATAGAGTTAGGCCCCTTCATGATGGACATTGCTCGACATCATTACCCGAGCTCTATTGCTTCTAGTAAGTGTTGGTTTTACATAACGCATTAACTCGGATTATCATTTAACAAAATCTATACTTATTGTTTATCCATAATTGGTAGTATTCGTGCTAAACTATGGTTGGATGTATTCTGGGCTCTGGCAGGTTGTTAAGCGTATTTTACCCCAAGAATCTTTGGGTCGTATATTTTTCCCTACTCCACAAGAGGTCTTTCTTTATTTTGATGAAGAGAATGTACTTGTTGGTACGTGCATTAAGTCTCCCCACCAACGTTTGAAATAAAATGTAATTAAAACCTTTACTTTGTTTAGAGCATGGCGGTCGGGATAATTATGTTTATGATCCCGATTCTTGTGTTCCCCTTCAAAAATACGCCCAACCACTCCCTCTCTTGAAAATGCCATTACCGTTAAGCCGAGTATCTTCATTCGATTCTTTGCATGATATTTTCTTTTCTGCACCTTCTACCCCGCATCAAAGTCGGCCAGGTACTCCCAGGTTCAATCGTACTTCCACTCCTTTTGATAGCAGGCCAGCTTCTCCAGTTTTAGAACACGTTGCTATTCCCTCCTGGCTAGTGATGACACCCTCGGTTAATGCTAATCGACCATTTCTTCATATGTCCCCTATGTCGTTGAATGAAAGAACAATGCGAAATACTTCAGATTCGATGATTCTTTCCCCTCAACCTATCAAACCTCTGGCTTCACCCCACATAGATTTATCCCATTCTTCTCAGTTTAAATTTACTCCAATCATGCTGCCTTCTCCGATCCTCGAACGACCACTAACTTCTAGTAATAAAGATTTCCAACGGCAAGATTATCTCAAAGAAAAAGAACTCATGAAACTGGATTCAACTATCCAAGATTTTAATAAATTTTCTGTCCCAACTCCATCTTCAGCCTATCATCTTGTAAGGCTTCATCAAACATTTAAGCTTTACATGGTTAAAATGCTAAGAGCATTTTTTGCCCGAAAATTTTCGGGGGCCTTGTATTGGTTGGTTGTCATTGTGGTTATACGCGGAGGACTTGTCAACGAATTTTGGAAGTTGATAACACGAAATACGACTATGCAATTAAGCTGGAATGCAACTACAACAACACTTCTAACCACTGCTGCACTTTCTGCGGCATTGAGTGGTACATCAGATAATCGATTGTTAGTTGGGCGATAATCGTAGTGATGGATTCATTATTTTATGAAGACGGTTTATAAGCAGCTCAGATAATTTGACGCATTGCATGGTGACTTTTATGCCCCATCGACTAGAATAAGGGCAAATAATCAAGACAATTTATGTTCTGAGGGCCGAGGCGGATAATATGTAATATACTTTCCTTCTATGAATACCTAAAGCTTAAATATTGCAAAAAATTGATAGTTTCACAATTATGAAAATACATTTCGTGTACTAAATATTGATTTCATAAACTTCAAAGTGCATAACTTAGCCAACAATCATGAGGTGATATAAGTTTCTTATTTTATTTATTGCTACAATGTACTTTGTTTATTGAAATGAATACACAAAAGTGGCAGCAAAATTAAGAAGTTGAATATCAAAAACTTCATTTTTTAAACTTATTTAAAAAGCTTATAATTAACACATTTTATTTGTTACAATGTTAATTAATTCAAAACTTTTATAATTGTAATATAATAACAATCAAAATTAATAAAGCATTTGGCTAATTGCCAATTTAAAATTATGTTTATAATATTAGTTTAGTAAATTAATTATTAAAAACAAGCTAAGTATTTTAACTTTTTAAAATACATAATTATAAATATTTATAAATAATCAAATATAATTGTCAATAATTAAACATATTTGTTAATACAATTATATTTGTATTATTTTTAAATTAATTTATATGTTAAATAATTAATAATTATTAATAATTAATTAATTTTAATTTTAATTTTAATTTTAATTAATATGTAATTAACTATTTAAATTATATTTACTTAATAAATTTAATTTTTTTATATTTATTATGTAGTTTAATTATTATTTAATATAATATAATCATAAAATATCTTAAATTAAACATAATTTACTCACTTTTTATATATAATTAAAAATAAATTCAGTTTAAATTAAACTATATTAAAGTTATAAAAGCAAATATATTTAAAATAACTATTTTTTAAATAATTTTAAATAATTTATTATTATTAGAAATTAAATTAATTAATTATATTTGCATTAAATTTAATATTAAAAACTTAAAACTTTTAAAATATTATTAATTTTGTAAATTTTTTTTATTTCCAAAAAAAAAATTGGTTTTTATTAAGCATATTTTTATTATTATTTACAGTATACAGTAAACTCTCTTTATAGTCTCTTTGGTTATAGTTACTATCTTTTTATAATCATATTTTTTTAAAAACCAAAACCATTTATATATAATATTATCTTCTTATAGTCACTTTTACTATATATATCTCCTTATAATCTCTATTTTCACAAATATAATAGCAGAATATAAGTAATTTTCACTCTCTATAGTCACATTATAATCATATGATATTAGATATGAACATCAGATGTTATCTCATATTTAATTGGACATATACAGTCAAGAAAATTTCCCAATTTGTCAATAGAAATTATTCTTTTTATAATAGTAAAAAAAATTAAAGAAGTTTCTGAAAATGATTATAGAATACTAAACAAAATTTCTGAAATATTACAACATTTAATTATTCTTCTTCTTTATAAGTTGCCACCACCATTAGAAGACAATAATAGAATTATTATATCTGGCTTGTTGTTTGTAGGTATTATGAGAGTTTTAATAATAGTTGACATATGGTATAGTACTGCTGCTCTTAGTGCTTTAGAGATTGGTAGTGTTTCAAAGGCTGGTAATGCTTTGGAAACTGTTGCTATGGGTATTGATAAAGTTATTTTGAATTAAATTTGGCTAATAAAATTACTTTTTCTCCATATTGAGAGAAAAAATTAACAGACTTACAAGTGAGAATAATGGTCCAATAGAATCTTCCAGGAACAAGTTTGTTAATGGGACATTGCTTGAGCAAATCAACTGGAAATAGAGTTCGAATTTACCTTTCCTTAAGAAGAGAAATGTGACCAGTAATAAAACTCAGAGCATAAGAATTCCAATATATACCCAATAAATACATTTTCACACCAACTTTGGCATTCATGATTAAAAAAGAGCTTCATATTAGCAATTATATTTATCATTCGACTAATATTTGGTATTAGCAAGCAAAAGTTTGACTGATAGTTTTAAAGATGTATTAAAAATCAACTTTTTTGGGACAAATAAATTTGTGTTAAATGCTTTTCATAATCCAAACATAATTACACAAAATGGAAATTCGGACTTAGATTCAACATATCATGTTTTAAAAATGCCAATTATAAATAGTAATGCACCCAACCCAACATAAACAAAACTGTATACAATACAATATATTTCTAACTTCTTGAAAGATATTTATTAGGCTGTCACACAATTAACTTGATAAGCTTCAAAAACATGATCACTTAAAAGAGGTATTAGAGAGTTAATAATAGATAATAGTTGTAATTTTATTAACAGATTTATATTTTTTAATGATTTGCTTTTTTACTTGTTACTGAAATTGATTTCCAAGTACCTAACAATGTTTTTTTAATATGTCTTGTTTTAAAAAAGTCTATTCTTTTTATCTGTGCAATTTCACTGAATTTTTTCATTTTTTTACTTAATATTCATTCATGGCTAATATCACAAAAAACACAATTAGAGACATTTGGATTTACAAACTGTGTCTTTCTTATCTGAACTCGAAATTGATTTAATTCAGCAATAAAGCTAGGACATATATAAGACCTGTATATTTCACTTTTAGAATATCCAATAACATTAAAGAGGTTAATATGCAATCTCTCAAATTTGATACAGTTACGCACTGTAATTTCCCAATGTCATTGTAAAGGTGTAGAAAGAATCAATGATTTAAGCATTTTGTTAATTTTTTCAAGTATTGTATTATGGTCTTGATATTGATTTGAAAGTTTAGATTAAGAAATTACAATTTTTTTTTAAATCAGCTTACAAACTTCAGGCTTTAATCATAGCTATTGTTCTTCATCAGCAATTTCAATTAATTGGTAAATAGAATAGTGCTGAGCAGACCAAATTGGTACAAACATTTGTCTAACTGCAAGTTTTAATGAAAATCTATTGAAATGAACTCCAATGCGAAAGTTAATAATTGCTTGTAAATAAAAAAAGACTTGTTCATACTTTAACCTAAATGTGAGATCTGTTTCATTTTGGCCCATTCTAAGTAACCTTTAACAAATAGATTTTCCTTAGAAACAACATATGATCATATTAATTTGGAAGCCATTGCAGCCTATATATATTACATATCGAATCTCACAACTTATAATGATTAAGACATTTTTTAAAAAACTGCAGTTGATTTTTACTCCAATATCTCTGACATTGTGCAAAGTATTTTATATTAATATTTCAATTAATATAGGCATTGCTGTATTTGGGAAGCTTGACAACATGACATTGTGCTATTTTCTACACAATTATGCAAGTATGCAGAGAATCAAATTAACAGCCTTCATTATTAATTATCAGTTGGGGGTAAGAGACAAAAAGTGTCACAGATGCATTATCAAAATTAGGTTTTTTTTTACCAAGAATCTGTCATTTGCATTTAGAATTCTACAGTTAAATTAAAATCTTCATTTTTATAATTTGGCTGCTTTTTATAATCTGAGACACTTCATATGACATAAAACACCTTACATGTCTGATTAGATATAAGGCAAAATAACATTTGAGACATAACAGATACATTAATGCATTATAAAAACAAAATGCAATAAAAAGTATGTTCTTATTAACATGCCAAAAAACATGAACCAAAAGCGAGCAACAATCTTCTTGGAGACTAAAAAGACTCTCTGCCAGTACAAACTAGAGCATTTTGGCTACTTAGCAAATAGACTTATTAAAATATTTAATTTAAAGATTAACCACTTCACTGTAACAAAAATACTTGCAAAATCAAACTAATAGATTGAAAAGAATGTATCTGACAACTCTGATCAATTGACAAAAGACAGGAAAGAGATGTTTCTGAAGATAAATGATGCACTGGAAGAATAGATGCTTGAAGCACTAACTACCAACTGCATTCTTACTGGAAAATTTTTACAAACAAAAGCCTTCAAGTTTGCTGAAAAGTTTCCAGAAGAAAATAACTTTAAAGCATCAGATTATTGGTTAGAAAAGTTCAAAAAATGTCATAATTTGCATCACATTAAGATGCATGACAAAGCAAACAATGCCCCTTTGGAAATTTTACCAAAGAAATAAGAGAAACTGCATGAGATTATCAGTAAATATGATCTAAATAATGTTTACAATGTTGATAAGACAGCATTATTCTTTAGAATGCCACCAAATGCAACTTTGGCAACAAAATCTACCTCTGGCACCAAGTGTGATAAGAGTCAAATTACCATACTTCTTACTTGTAATACAACAAACAGCATTAAGTTGCAGTCTTTAATTATTAGCAAAGCTGCAAAGCCACAATGTTTTTATAATATTAATATGAATGCACTTCCAATCACTTATTGTTACAATACAAAAGCATATATGCAAACTGATATTTTTAGTGAATGGCTTAATTTATTAAATAAAAAAATGCATTACAAGAAAAAAAAGATTTTGCTATTGCTTAATAATACTGGTCTCCATAGTAGAAAACCTTCTGTATTATCTAATATTATGATTAAATATTTACCATTCAATACAACATTCTATTTGCAACCATTAGATAGAAGAATTATTGCATTCTTTAAGGCACAATACCAAAAGTTGTTTTTTTTCCATCTTATTAATCAGTATGATAGCAAGATTTCAATATCAACAGTAATATTAAAAGATACAATTGACTTTTTAATTGATGCATGATTAATGGTAATAACAACTACAATTCAAAACTGTTGGCATCATATGAGAATTTTAAATAATAGTCAAATGCCAATCTATCTATTAGATATTGAACAAGAACTCTTATAAGAAGTACAAGTTCTTATTGAGCACATTAATATTAACAAGCTATTAGCAATAGACTTCATTAATATTAACAAGTTTAAACTATTATTCACTTATGTCTTAGAGAATGAAATTGTGGATCTTATTAACAATAAGTATAGTAAAAATTCTAATGCAAATAAAGATTTAGAAAGTGAAGATGAAGATGAACCTTTGTCTTTACTATTTACACATTAAGGTAAAACTACACTTGAAGATACATTGCACTATTGTGAAAAACAGTATAGTAAAAAAGTTGATTTAGACTTTTTTAAAACTTTGAGAATATTAATTCGTAATACTGTTTTCAAAGTTTAAAAAGAGAAAAAACAGTTGTAAATAGATAGTTTTTTTAAATAAAATATATATAATTGATTATTATATTATGCATGTAATATATAGATTATGTGATAAGATATTAATCATTTTTTATAGTTCTATCTCTTTATAGTTACCACAAATATGCTGACCAAAAAGTGTAATTATAAAGAGAGTTTACTGTATAAAAAATTTTTATTAAATTATTATTATTATTTTAATATTTTTATAACAAATTTTTTTTGTATTTTATATTTAATTTAATTAATAATAATATTTTTTTATATTTATTATAAATAAAACCCAATTATTATTTATAATAATACAATAATATTATGTTTTTAATTAACCAATTTATAATTTTGTAAAAAAAGTTTAAAATTTATTATTATTATTAATAAATTAATATTTAAAAAAAAACTTTTAATTTATAAATTATTAAGAATTTTTTTGTTTTTATATAATATAAGATTTGTTTTTTTAATTAATAATTTATATTTTTTTAATATTAAAATAATATATTTATTATAAAAATTATCTATCTTATTATTTTAAAAAACAAACTTTTTAAATATTATTATAAAATTAGTTTTAACTAATTTTATATTATAATAATTAAATATAATATATTAACAAATAGCAAAAAATAATATTATATAATAATAAAAATAATTAAAAAAGTAATTTAAATTTTAATAAGCAAATTAAATTAATATAAATTTAATATACAAGATTAGTTTTATAAATATTTTAATTGTTATTTTTTTCAAAAAATAATAAAAAAATTTAAAAGTAAAAAAAATTTTTTTTTTAATTTGATTTAATAAGTGCAATTCAACCATTATCTAAAATACAGAGACAGACTAAGTAAATTTGACCAAATATAGCTTATATATTTACTACATGTAACCAGCTACTTAGACCAATTAAGGCAACACTATGTATTCACTATATTTTTATATTATCATAAATACCAGAAAAAAAAAAACAGATCTTATGTATTCCAAAACTCATAGCAAATGCCTTATTAATACTTAACAAATAAATAACTTCTATCAACAAATAACCAAACCTTACATCAAGAAAACCAGAGATCTTCTCCATATCACTGATTAGGCCAGCTTTTTTTATGTTCACTTTGTACTTTGCTCTAAATAATTATAACTTATTTTGATGCCTTTTTACTAGATGACAAGTAAAATTAACCACTACTGATATAGCTTCCTTCCTATTACCAAAGTATAAAGATGCTTCTCTTACCTATTTCTTTAGCATGAAGTCTTTACACAAATTCATATACATACCAATATTTAACATTATAGAAAAAAGAGTACATATTACTAAAGATAATAATAGCAAGCAACCAACTACCAAAGATTTTTACAACTTAATATAATCCAACAAGATTTCAGAATACACTACTATCTCTCTTGAATAAGTAAAAATGTGATCAAAGAATTTAACATTCTCACATATCAAGAATAACATTCTAGAATAATCTTTGTTATAGAGTTTTTTTCTAACAGCAATCAGCAATTTTTTGTGAACTGCTTTCATTAAGTATATACAAAAAGTGACTAAAGTCTTGTTTGTGAATCTCAAAAGCATATGTGAATTAGAATGCCAGACTGTAGCAGTGCCAGCCCAATCAATTTTTCTAATTATTAACTCTTTCAATGTCCTTACACCAGGACCAGCTTCTCATTGAACATAACAAACAGCTTAATAAATGTTTTGAACAAAGTGATAAGTATTTCTTAAAACAACCTGACCATTAGTTATAACAAACTTTTCACTAATTCCTACAATAAAAATAAAACCTGAGTGTATCATTTCACTTGTAATAGCATCAGTTCTGTTATTGCTCATATTTCTTAAATGCCCTTTGACTTTCATCTACTTGACCAAAATATTCTTAGCCTTAACTAAATTGATTATATAATGTCTTTTTATTTAGCACTTATTTTAAAAGTCTAGTAGAAGTAATTCGAGTTCTAAAGCATATGAATTTAGGGCTATTTGACTGTCTGAACAGACAACCACTGAGCAAGATAAGGGTACACATTTCAATGCCAAAGCAATTGCCTAAAGTTTTATCATAGTAGAAGATAACAATCCTTGTATCCTAACACCCACACCTCTTTTAACATTAGAAAAGTATGCTATTACTCTTCCAGCAACTTCTGTAGTTCCCAATTGCTTTAATGAACTATTAGTATAAACAGTATTACAAAAGTGTTTTCTTGGTATATTTTAATTGTTGATATCTCATTTTAATTGCAATCAGTCTCTTGTGAGTTCCTTAATTTTATGTATTGGATATTAATGATAATGTACTGAAAGTTTTTTCTTGATGTTGTGATATAAGTCTTCTCTTTAATTCTAGTTGTTTTTATATGTTGTGTATTCTTTTCCAGAGCTAATCTGAAATCTACTCACTGTTTGGAGTCTTTTCTGAGGCTATCCTTGCAATTGTCTGATGTGTTTCTCTAATCTAGAAACATGGAATATTAATGGCTTTTTTACGATTTCTCTAAGTATATAATAAAGCTTTTTCAATTTAATTAGTAATCACATGAATAATTTTGATCAGAGATTATTTTTCCAAAGGGTTCAAAGATAGAATAATAGTTTTATTTGCTAAAGAAAGTATGTAAATTCTATTGTTAATCTCATAATTGTGATGTTTATTCAATTTATTATTTTTATTAATTCTTTTTTTGAATAAAATTTTATTTAGATATTTGTTACTTGAATTGAAGCTGTTTTATTCTTCATTATTAAAAACTATTGTATATATATATAATTATTGTTTTACAAAATAATATCTTGTAATACTCTATTTTTGTTATTTCTAAATAGTGCTTGCTGCTATTGTGAAATAGTGCTTGTTGCTTTTGCATGATAGTGCTTGCTGTTATTGTAAAATAGTGCTTGCTGCTATTACACAATAGTATTTGCTGCTATTGTAAAATAGTGCTTGCTGTTATTTGTAAATTATTTTTTTTTATAAATTGTTGTTGTGCTATTTTATGATTGGTTAATTTATATTATTTATAATTCCTATTAAATTCTTGAACTGTAATAATAGTAAAAACATCAATCCAAAATTTAAGTAAACACTTTCAAATGTCTAAAAAACTATTTGAACAAAGAAAATCTGAACAAACAAAGCTAAGAGCAATTCCATCAGGTCTATTACAATAATTATTCATGTAAGCTGAAGTTTTTTTAAACCACAAAAGTATTAGATCTCTAGAATACAACTGTTTTTAATAGTGAAAAGTTTTTTAGTTTATTACCAAACCATTTCTATCCAACAATCTGTTATCAAAAACAACACTAAATCATTTTAAAGAGGAAACAACATCATAATAGAGAGAATTTCCAGGATTATTGACATAGAAAAGTATTTAACATCATGATATATACAGAGCAAGGCATTAGACAAAAATATTCTGTTATCCAAAAAAATTTTTATCACACCTGCCAAGAAATTGTTCACTGAATTAATTCTTAATTTGACAGGATATTGCAAAGAGTTCATCAGAATCCATCCCAAAATTTGCAAATTTAAAAACTGATGCTCAAACAACTTGCCAAGAATTTCAAACATATTAAAAAACTAAACCAATAAAACAGTCTTCCCTTTTGCCTATATCTGCTTAAATGTCTTTAGCCTATAAAGAGAAGAGTGGTGCAAAGCTTTATTAGAAAAGTTCCTCAGTAGATTGGCTTTTGACTTAAGCTTTTTTTTTAATATAACATCTTATTTTTAGTATATACTCTTAGATATGAAACTGAATTGTGTTTGGTAATTGACAATGGGCTGCAAAACTGAAGAGACCAAATATAAAAATTGTTTGTCTGACAATATCTTCTTAAAAACCAAGTTGGAAAAAAACCTGACATTTAAATATGCTTTAGCAAAACTGGGTTTAGACAAGCCTTCCATTAACAGAAAAATATTCAAATACCTATAAAACTTATTATGCTTAACAATAAGGATAGGCTGACCACTGATATGTAAAAAAGCATCCCTGATCCTCTAATTAATAGGAATTGCCACAGTTTTATCATTATTGATAAAGATATCATTAATCTTAAAAAACTTATTAGCAATGTTCAAAATATGTTGTGTTAAAACCTGGTCATTCTCCATCCAAATTGTATTATTTACAAATGCTCCAGCTGCAAAAAAAGAAGATTTACTTCTATTCATTTTTATTTTATCTGTTTTTAAAAAAAATTTGTATTAATTTTATATTTGCATAAATTTTACTGCCTCTTAACTTTACATAACAAAGAGTTATAAAAGATTTTTTACAAGAGCAGTAAAAAGATTTCACTCTAATTCAGTCTATTTAGCATTTTGTATTCATCTGAGAGACCAAAATTAGTTATCACTCTGTTGATTCTGTCTGCATGTATGTTTTCAAAAAACTTAATAAACCTGTCACTTATCCTGATATGCTTTAAGTTTATTTCTAAATGTTTTTATTTAACTAAATTATAAGCCTTATGCATATCTTGCAAGACCAGTCAGATCTCTCTACTCTTTTCTAAAGCATCCTCCACTATCAAACTAACCACAAACACTGGAGATTGAGTTAAAGTCTTCTTTAAGACCAAAAAGTTGTTACCTTAAAGAACATTGTTTCTAGCACAAAAAGATAAAATATGATTGGACAAAATCTTAAAGAATACTTTTTTAGTTGTTTCAATGAAAGCAATAAGTCATATATTCATCAAAATGTTTTTTTAGTCATATAGTTTGGGAATCATTAATACTCACACCCTCTTCTACAGAATTGAAATCTTGCCTAAAGTCAGACAAGAGTTCAACAAAATTAGCAAACAATTCATCATCTTATTACCATTGTGTTTTCATAACTCATTAGATATGTCAAATATACCAGCTGCTTTGCTGTCAGGCAGTTTCTTAATTATTATACTCAATTTATATATACTGATATCATTTATAATTCTACCAAAAATATTCTTTTTAACATAATCCAATAATACATATTGTTGAGACTATATATTGGGCAGAACCAAAAACACCTTATGTTTTCTTGTCCATTCTACTATAATAGCATTAACTCTGCATTTTATCTCCTTTAATTCCAACACCAATTTTTCCCCAATTACCAAATAATTCAAAATTACTTTGTAAAAAAACCAATTTAAAATGTTCTTAATCATGCTTTTCTTGTTAGAACTGAAATTTTCCATCTATTTTTTGATTGTCTTCTTAATGGCCACATCTTGGATGACTCTAGATTTGTAATACTTGGACTTCTTATACTTTTTTTTGATTATTGACAAATGTTTAATAGCTTTTATTGAACTAGCACCATTCTGTATTATAAAATCGATCTTAAAAGCTTCTTTGCTATCAATCCTAGACCATTTCTTAAGAAGATAATCATACTTAGACTTGTTGTCCACACTTAATGCCTTTACAATCTTTACAACCAGCAATTCCAATCCAAGAAATTTAGAGAACTGCCCACTTTTTCAAACTTACTGAACCAACACTTAGAAAAAACAGTGTCTGCTGAAACCATCATTGTCTCTTTTACTTCATTCCATATGGCATCAAAATTGCCATAAGCCTTTGCATCCACAAACTTATTCTCTATTATCAACAGTTTAGATAATACACAATCCTTGAAACAGACTCATTTGGTAATATTTGCTCCTTTAATATTAAACTTCCAACAATTCTTGTTTGCCTGTTTTTGAACACCATTTAAGTATGCATCCAAGAGACCTTTCAATCCTACTAAAACTAATACTGCCTTATGATCTATATCAAAAAAATCAGATATGATATTAACCTTACATGTTATAACTGTTAATAGCAAATTTTTACTGACAAAAATATAATCAATGATTTTTTTAGCTCTTCTGAAATTATTCCAAATAAAAGATCTGATTAAAAAATATTTTCTAAGTAAATTTATAAGACCCAAATCTAAGCACTTCCTGAAACTTGTACTTTTTCTAGTATTATTTTCATTAAAGTTGTCACCTAAAATAATAAAAGAGCTAGAACAAACTGTCTTAGAGATAACCAAATTAATGCCCAAGACTTGATCAAACCATGTACTAACAGATATGCCAGCATATAAACCTAAAATTATAACCAAAAGCTTGTTCTTAAACAAAAAACATATTAAAATTAACTGACTCAAAATCTTATTCATCTTCAAAACATGCTGAGCCAAAGAACTGTCCATGATTATAGCTATACCAGCACTAAAAAAACCCATATCCAAATCAGAAGTAAAAATCCAAACTCTTTCAAACTTATTTGTAATCTATGGCCTAATGTTAGACCTTAATTTTTTTTTAATAACAATAGAAATTATGTTATCAGAGTTTATATGCTACTGAACAATATTTTTTTGCTTAGTAAGGACATTGATACTTTACACATTGCACATAGCTATTTTTCAGACCAAATTACTTATTGATGAGAAGTGTTTGCAGAAAAAACTGAGCCAACACACAACAGATTTAACTTTGCTAAAACTAAACTAACAGAGGTCTCAAAAGCCACCAACTTTGACTCCAAACTGTTCATATTGGTAGTCAAAACTTTTGAACTACTTGGACTTAAAGCTGAAACATCAGAGGTAACAAGAGAGAAAGATAGAGATATTAACTTAGGCCTATCTAAAATCATATCTAAACTTGAATCCAAATTAGCAGCCATTAAGGTAGTCAAGTCATGAAATGAAGAGAGGAAAGCCAGAGGCATCAATTTTATGTTGCTGAGTTTTCATACTATGTCAGAAACCTAATCTGTTAAGAGCTTCAAAGAGCATTCCAAAAAAACCAATCAAGCATCTAAAGATAAATTATTAGTAGAAATGAAGAAAAAATTACCATCCACATCCAAGACACCAGATAAAAAGGAACCAAAACCAGAACCAAAAAAAAGACCATCAGAAGAAACAAATAAGACCACTTGTACCCAAAATTTGCCACCAAAGACAACAGAACAGAAAATAGGAACACTTTTTTTTGCATACAACTTTGTTAACTGAAAATGATGCTTTTTTGAAGCAACTTTTTTAAATATTTGCAAAGGCTTATAAGTGGATGCAATTAATGTATCACACTCCAAAGCAGAATGACCAAAATACTCACATTTCTTATAATAAACCAAATTCATCCTAGTTCAAGATAGTTTAACACTACCAAGAATTAGCTTCATATAAAACACAGACTCCAATTTCTTATTAGACTCAAAACCAAATACAGCACAATAAATCTAATTGCCAGTTTTAAGTAAATAATTGATGATGCAAGTTTGTCTACCAGCTCTTTTCAATAAAGTGCTTAGATTATAAACTGTTATTTCCACAAACAAAATAAACAAAAATGCCTTAAACTGATTTTTAAACATCCAAGTATTGTAATTACCCATGGCCATAGCCACATGTAGCAAGTCTTTTCCAATCAGGAATGACTATTTAGATGCCAACTGTTCAGTCTGACTTAATTCAGCAAATTCAATCACAGCTTTTTGCCACATTCTAATAAGCTAAATTTTAACTGACTTAATATTTCTAAACTTAGATACTATAGTAACAATTATCTTTTTAGGTATATTTATAAGAATTTTCTTGATAATTACTGTTCAATCTGATCTGATTTTTTGTCTTTTGAGATCATTATTTACTTTAATATTTTTCTTTTCAGCCAATAGCACAGCTTTGTTTATGCTTTTTTCTAAAGTAAATTTCAATCTGATGATTTTTTCAAATTTTAAGAGAGTAGTGATCTCTCCAAAACCATTGACAACTGAAAAATTTTTTCTAACAAACTGAGTTTTTGTTATCATTGATTTCTCTTCTACAGCTGAAAAATTAATATCCAAAGCAAAAAATTTCTTAACAAGTATTTTAATTTGAGTTATCACTATTTTGGAATTAACTCATCTTTTGTCAAGAAAGATATTAAGAGGAAAGAGAAGAAATCTCATATTTTTATTTATTCTAAAGTCAATAGTATTAATAAGAAAATTACTGATTAAACTATTATTGACTCTCTTAGCTCTAGAAGTTGTTGCAGCCGAACCAAAAAAAAAATTACTATCTAAATCTATTGCAATACTACCAAGCTTATTGTCATTAAACTTACAATCTATATCTGAATATATGCTATTATTAACATCAGGTTTGGTCAAAAAAATTTCCCTTTTATTGTCAAAGTGCTTAATATTGTCAATAGAAATCTTTTTTTTTTGAAAAAAAGTACTGTTAACAGAACTATAAAGAACACTTTTTAGAGCTTTTTTCTTAAATATATTGTTACTTGAACCAGCTTCTAAGTTTATTACAAAAAGATTATTAGCTTGAAAAATATTGAAGGTAATAAAACAAATAAAATAAAAAACAAAAACTTCTTGGTCAAAAAAACTGCTCTTTAAGGAATTTAGACATAAGGGAAAAAGAAGTTTTTTAACTTGTTTTGCTTTTAAAATTAATAATAATTAATTAAAAATTAATATATTAAATAACATAATCAAAATTAATTAATATATTTTTATTATTATTATTTAAAATATTTTTTATTTATAATTATAACAAAATTAAACACTATAATTAATATTAATAATGCGAAACTGATAAAAAAGCCAAAAAAACAAACAAATTTTAAAACAATAAAATTAAAAACATTAAAAAAAATCTTTTGGAATTTTAAAAAAGTTGTTATTTAATATTGTAAAAATTTGAGAAAATTATTTCTTGGTTATTTTGATTTTTTTGATTATTTAAATAAAAGTAAAAACAAAACAAAAAAAATTTAGTTATTAAATTTTTATTAAATATTTTAGAATTTTTAAAAAACAGAAACCATATTAAAACTGCTTCTTATAAAAACTTTAAAAGAGAAAAAACTTTTAATTAAAAATAAAAATAATGTTTTGAAATTAATAAAAGACTGATTTATTATTATTTTATTTAAAATATTTTTATAAAATATTATTAAGTTTTAATAATTGTAAATATTTTATTAAGCTCTTTGCATTAATTGTAATTTAAAAATATAAAAATTTTTATTATTATTATATATTAAAAATACATAATTCATTTTTTTAATTATTTATATTAGAATTTATATAAATTTAAAAAAAACTATATTTTATTAAACATAATAATAATTGTTTTTTAATTATCTTATTTTTTCTGGTTATTTGAAAAAGAATAACTGAAAAAAGTAATAGTTTTGTTACTAGTTTTATTATTAAAAATTTTAATGATTATAATAATGTTTAAATAAAATATTAATTAAAAAAGAAAACAATTAAAGATTGTATTATTTAGAAAACCATTTTTATAATATTTTGCCTAATTTGAAAGCGCCAAATGATCACATGATATGTCACAGGGATTGTTTAAGCAAATTGATGATATCTTGTTATTACTGATAAGACAGAAAAAGCTTGGCTGAAAACCTGGCTTGCTAAGTAATAGATAATAGTCAAGACTACCATAAAAATAAAGGAAATTTACTTTAAGATTACTTGTTTTAATTCGAAATAATTTAACCTCAGGCAAGCTGCGAAGCATTCTGAAAAGCAACAGTAGTAAATTTTGACTTGAAAATGGGTATTAACCTTGGTTTAACGATATATAGAAAATGACCGACAAATTGCCACCTAACTTACTAGCGCTTTTTGCACCCCGGCCACCACTTCCGTATACAAAGCCTTTGGACCGAGATCCATCTAAAAGAAAAGGACCACAAATCACAGGGATAGGGCAATATTTTGAGCTTTTAGCAAACTATGACCCTGACTATGTGCCCACTGAAACAGTTGAAGAAAAAAAGAAACGAAAGGTAAGACATGTTACAATGTCTTTTATGTTTCATCTTTTCAAGTCCCAAGTTTGAGACAGCATTATTATTTTTGATTAAACTTCCAGTTTGAAGAGAAGAAACAAAAGGCTGAGGAAGCGATCCGAACAGGCCTAGAACAATGTATGTTTGCAATTTTTTTCAGCCCTACCTTTTTCTTTCATTAAATCGATGTTATCCTGATTTTTATATTGATTTTCACTCCGCGGTAATAAAGGGGATCCAAACAAGGATGAAAATGTCACAGGGGATCCTTACAAAACTCTATTTGTTGCTAGAATGGTATGAAAGATTTTAGTATTGAAGCTTTTACCATTCTTTTTGGGCCCAATCTTTATTTTAGTTCTCTACAAAACAGAGTTATGAAATGACAGAAAAAGACTTACGCAGAGAATTTGAAATGTATGGCCCAATTGAAAATGTAAGTACCTATTTGACAAATAATTGTTTTGCGGGATGTTGAAAATTGAAAGATTGAATTTCATCATCATGGTTATTGTTTCAGATAAGAATCGTGAAAGATAAAAGCACTGGACAGCCTCGAGGCTACGCTTTCGTTGAATTTGAAAGGGAAAAGGATATGAAAGGTAGTTCATCCAATTTATTTCTGTGTCAAAAGAATCAAAAGTACTGTTTAAACTTCTAATGTACTTTCCCCCAATATCTCTTATTATCTACATTAATTCATTAGCCGCGTATAAGGATGCTGATGGAGTCAAGCTATTAGGTCGTCGTATATTAGTTGATGTGGAACGTGGGCGAACGGTAAAAGGTTGGAGACCACGTCGTTTAGGTAATGTTATATTCTTTCTTTTGATAGTTGAGGATTTAAATCAAAAAAATAACTAAACATTATAATCAACCCCAGGTGGTGGACTTGGTGGAACTCGAATTGGAGGTCCAGATCAAAATCAAAAATATTCCGGGCGTGAAGGTTCTTATGTAATGCATAGCACTACTCCTACCTCCAATGGGTATGATCGGGATTATCGTGGAGGATATTCTCGGGCAGTTGGTGGGGGACATGGTCATGGTGGGTATAGCGGTAGTGGTGGTAGTAGCAGTGGAAGGTATGGTGGTAGTGGTAGTGGTGGTGGTGGTGGTAGTGGTGGCGGTGGTAATGCTGCTGCTGCTGCTGCTAGTGGTGGTGGGCGACATAGTAGCGGGTATGATCGTGACTACACTAGACGCCGAGGCAATCGCAGTCGTTCCCGAAGTCCTCCCAAGGAAGATAGGTATGGTTCCAAAGGTAGGGACCGGGATAGAAGACGAGAGCGTCGTTGAAAGTAAATCTTTAAGATTTTAGTTATTTCAATCTTTGAGTTTCATTGGGGTAAGTCTTTATTGACCTTGAGAAGCATTCTTTGGAATCCATTTCTTGGACGCTTCGACAATATCTTTATCACGGTGGGACACGGTTTGTATCCCTTTGCAAAAGCAATTGCCTTTTTTTATGGCTGATGCTTCCCCTTATCAAGAAATAGGACAGGCGAAATCTGCGTTTTTACTGTAACACTGGCATTAACCGCAATCATAGGTAAAAAAAACTAGGTAAATTTGGGTAAATTTCTATTTCTATTCTTTCTTCGTTCTTTATTTGAACAAATAGCCATCTTTTTCACCTGTGGGTAAGTGATGGAATTAAAAAAGTGGGTAAGTGGCCAGTCATATAAAACCAAAATGTTTGGAAGGTGAAGTTCAAATTTGGGTGATGGTGAGTAGAGTAAAGTCCCAACACAGGTCTGATATAAAAAGACCGAGTCCCTGATGTTATGTTTGGGTATGGTCTACTTTGATAATCGTTAAAACACTAGAGTTATCGCAAAGCAAGATCACTTATGGATTCACTTGAAATTTGGCGGAATTTATTTGATCACTTGAATGTGACTTATTTAAATTCTTGCTGGTTTTCATGAGCCGCTTTCGACTACATTATATCAACGTGCTATTCTCTGTACGGCCCCTGTCTCGCTTAGCCCCTGCTTTTTCATGCTTGTTAAAATTGACCCGAGTTTGTGTTCACATCATTGGCGAAAATTGAATTGCTTGATTTGAACTCACGATACGTGAAAGCGTTTAGCCAAATATAGTCATTCGACTGGATACCTCTAAATAGCTCAAGTTTGCAATCCCTTGAGAATTGGCACGTTTTCTTCAGAGTAGGCTTTCGTACTTACGCCCTTTACACATTTCGACGTATCTCAGCATTTAAGCTTTATTGTTTGCCTTGCCTCCAGGCGTTTTCGCTTTCCTGCCATCGTTTGCGCCCTTGACTTTGTTTGCCTGGCCTTCATGTAAAGCAACTGTTGTCATGAAGCTCAAGAGCAGATATTACTACCTTGAGTCTGTTATTATTAATAAAATATTGTATAAACATGGTAAATAATGAAATTCTAAAGTATCTTCGAATTTTTACCGTTTTAATTATTAAGGAAATTTATTGAATTAATATTTTCTTTGTACATATTTTTAATATTATATAAAATAAATACAGTTTTAATATTTACATAAAAGCACATATTAATTTTTATGTTAATAGAGAGTTTGCGCTACAATGATTTTCTTTACAAATTTGTGGCTTGTACAAAGAAATTTAAAACCGGAATTCTTTGTAGATCTCCTCTACAAGTAAGAGATTTTTGTTATCTAATTTTTTGCAATCTGTAGCCCAAAAGCTGACAAAGTATGTCTTACAATATGTCCAAACCTAAGAGAGATATTCTCGAACCTATTTTAAGACTGTGGACCATTTTTATTGTTAGTGAATAAGCATTCACTATACTATCTACTACCTGTCACGTCGCAAATAACTGCTGTCACATTCACTCCATTTGCCACACATCATTCACTTCATCCGCCGCACATATACCCTTCTGCCAAACTGTTGCAACTGCATTATCTACTTATAAGCTGCATGTCCATCTATTATTATTATGCGAAAATCTTATCAACTTCGTCCTAACTCAGATGCTGATGGTACGTAGAAAGCCTTTGCCAAAATTCATTCATTTATATATTATTTCATGGTGTTTTTATTTTTAGAGGTCTCTGAAGTTAACCCACCTAAAAAACAACGTAAGAAACAATATCGTTGGAATCCTGGAAAAAATATTATCTTGCTCAAGGAGATCCAACTTCACCTGCCTTTCACTGCTTCATATGGTCAGATTAAAGCTGCCTGGACTAAGGTCGCAGATGGTTTTAATGCTGCTGTTGGGGAATGTGTAATT
>JAAOMT010000495.1:0-75027 GCA_016748015.1 Geosiphon pyriformis | reverse complement strand
GCACAGTCCTTAATATTATAGAAAAATAGTGGAGTTCAAGAATAAGATTATATTAGAGTAAACATCAATCGAAATACTAGTAGAAAAAAAATGCTTACTTTGTTTTCTTCTCCTGATGTAGGAATTTTACATTCATATAATCTATCTGTTTCTGACACATACATAAACTCCTTTTGATGATGCTGGTAGCGAATATTCGATGGGATTTGACCTTTTGAATCGGCTATAAAATCTAAATTGGGTAAATTTGGCCAATGAATGATTGGATCACCGGGTGTTGTTCCTCGGAAAACATCAAGTCGTTTTTCTTTGATTAGATTGTTGATAAGTCCAGCAAAGTGCTTGTTTCCTAGTCTTGGTTCTCCAAAAGTATAAATTGTCATCTTTCGGTCTTCATGCTTTGATAGAAAGGCCAACCCCGCAAATAAGGCATATGCTTTTGCAAATCAATATTTCAAGGGTGAGAAATAGTTTTGATAAGAATTATTTGAAAAATATGAGAATTTCTGATGTGGTACCTCCACCAAGTCCATGCCCAACCAACTGAATAATGGCATTATTCAATTCAGACATAGATTCCATTTTTTCTATAAATTTTTCCTGTGCTGGTCGCCATAGGTTATAAATTCCTTTGTGAACCTTTTGTTTGTCCCATCCAGAAGGATAATATTTTTGATGATAAAGCTTTTCATCATCCCAAAAAGGATATTGCACTTGAGCTATATCTTTGGTTTCTACAAAGTTCCGCAACTCAAATCCAACACCAGCAAACGCAGCAAAAAGAATTTGTGCCTCAGAATTATGATTATCTAAGAGATAAAAAAATTGTCAAGAAAATTTTTTTGTGAGAAGTGTAAGAAGAAAAGATGTGAAATTCAATTTACCAAAATACCGAATTGACACCTTGGAATTATTACAGTAAGCTGCATTTGCTAATCTGGCATTAAATTTGATGTGTTTGGCAGTATCACTCCAACTTTCGACTGTAATTTTTTCTTTGTCCCAATTATTTCGGAAGAGATCTCCGAAGTTGCTAGTAAATGAATTAGAATTTACTACAGGTTCTCTAGTTTCTAGTTCCGTATTAATATCAAATCCTAGGGGAGGAAGCTCTGGCCCTAGCTCTTTGTCGGGTTCATTCTCTAAAGTTGGTAAACTCGAATCCATTGAACTTAATGTATTTGTTGCAAATTGATCGTTAATTCCAGTGAATTGATCATCGTTAGGAATTTCAAGGGATGAATCATCGTCAGCAATAATAGTGATTAAATCGTTGTTTGGATCACTTGGAGAATTCTGGACTTGGTCAACGTTGATGGATCCAAGGCCATCGGTAGTTTTCGCAAAAATCTGGCTTTGATAAGCCTTATCATTTTTATTGATATCTAATGCGAGAACTTCACTTATAAAAGAATCTGTGATACTGCCAATATCTGGAAAGAAATACGTTGGATCCACTTGGGTATTATTTAGGTTACCGTTTAATATAGGTGTTGCATTATTAGAATACCCAGTAAAGGCTAAAAATGCAATAAAAACCATGAAAATTCTAAAGAAAAGAGTTTGCTGATTACACTTATCCCCTCTTATTCGATGCGTTAAATGGTATAAAAGAATGGAGCTTTTAAAGTTCATTTTTAAGATTTGTAAAAGAATTTTGCTTTTTAAAGGGGAAAATGGCTGATTAAAAGGGTAAATTAAAGTAAAACCAACCAAATAATCAAAGATTTATCTTAAGCTCTTCTTAGAGATCATGAGAATAAACAAACAAGAGATTATCCGATTTTAATTTGAAGATAATAAAAAGGCTGTATGCTGCGCATTGGGGGGAGGGGGAACAAATATATACAAATAGTAATTTTGATGATCTGATTATTGAATTTAATCAGAAATTATTGATATTATCTCACTAGAGCATAGATTGGTAAAACTTTATTATATTAAATCATATTGAAGTTAGAAAGTCAAAACAAAGATTTTATTTATTCCGAAAATTCTTGTGGGATGTACACGTAATAAGAACTTTTTTTTTGACTTTGAGTTATACTAGCAGTTAATGTAAAATTTATAGAATTTCTAATAATTAATTACATGAATAAATTTAACAACTAAAGTCTTAATTAAATGTTTTTTGTTTTGCTAGATAACAACACCTTGTTATTTTTTATTTACTTGTAAATTGAATGTTTCATATTTTTAAATGTTATAATTTTAACATTGAAATTGATCATAAGTTTTTATTTATTATCAAGATCAAATTTTCTTTAGGATATTAAACAATTTTCTCTTTTTTTTGTTCATTGGAAATATTATAATGTAATCCTAAATTTTTTGTCATTTACAATTTACAATTTATTTCACTTAAGATCTTCAATTTTGTCATCTTCCACTAAGTTTGAAGTTTTTAAAATATTTTCAATATATCTAAATTCAACTTCTCTTAGTTGGACAAATTTAACTAATTTGTTTTAATATGCTATTTGACAACAAATGGTCCGTCTTAACATATTGAAAAAAGATCTCACAAAGCAAGAGGTGATAGGAATTAACATCATATTACGTCTTTTAATGTTTTTAAGAGTTCTCGATCATAAGAAAACAGTAAGTCTAAAAAGGCAAAAGGACAAATAAAAATTATCAATATATTTTCAGAATCAAAAAGGTTGCTTAATTTAAATCTTGCCAAAGAAATAGAAAGAGAAAGAGAAATAGAAAATATCTTTTAAATTGCTTAAAACTAATGGTTTGATCCAAAATGGTCAAGGACATTTCTTTTTTAAAGTTATTTTATAATCTTAAAAGTTGCAAATATTAATAAGCACGATTCCATTGTGTACATCGTTGTATTTTAATTAGATAACTTGGATTTATTTGAGACTTCACAAGCTATGGTTATAAAACGACTTTTGAAGATATCTAAAGGGTTCCAATTGATAGCCAATCCAATTTCTTTGTTAAAATCAATAAAAAAGTGATATTGTAAATGAGCTTATGAGCTGGTTTTAATATTTTCTAGTGATAAAAAATTTGTATAAAGTACGTCAATGTTAATTAATCTAGGTAAGAGAGAGCCATCTTTTATAATTTTTATAATTTTTTTATGAAACCAGTCATAAGTTTTTTGGCATTCAATTCTGCTTTTTTTAAAATTTTTGATATGTGAATATTTTATCATAAGTTTTAATTCCTTTTTATACTCATTCAAAGATCAATAATTTTTTTTAATCCTAATAGATAAAAAAACAAAGACCTCATGAGCTCATTTTGTTTAATATTCAATTCATTTAAAATTTTCAAAGAGTGGTTTTCACTATTGATAACTTGTAGCGTATTTAAAAGAATTTTTTTAATTTTGTTATGAATAATTTATTATTATTATTATTATTAATTTAATCTCAAATTAAATTATGAGATTACTTACTTAAAAAATAAATAATAATGCATAATACCTTTTAATTAAATTTAAATGATATACAAGAATGATAAAATTCATGATTCATTAATTCTAATATAAAACATAAACTTTACATTTAAATTATAATCTCATTTTCCGAATTTTCAAGTATAATAAAATTTTTGTGAATCGTGCAGTCTTTTCAAAAGTAATGGTAGTAACACTATCAGCAAAATTTTGTTGCGTTACCAACCCCCTTGCAGAAAAGATCGATGCATAAATGTTTTTTTTTGGTATCCCACAACTCTCATTTATTCCTTTTGTCACGCATTTTATCTTTTCATCTATTAATTCTCTTACTTAATGCACCTTAACCCTGTAAATAATCACCGCAATACAAACTGAAATTGCCAAACTATAATTTTGAAAAGGAAGTATGGGAAAAGAAAAACTGTGTTTCTGGGTATTTTAATGGGTTGGTAAAAACTTCCAGAGAAGGTAATGCTTCCTAATATTATATATTAATGCATTGGGATTAAGATATCTCCAATAAGAAGATTACTATTTTTATAAGGAAAAATTAGAACAATCTCCAAATGTTGTACCAAAGTAGGGACCGAAATGTTCATTAAAGCC
Organism: Geosiphon pyriformis; assembly: GCA_016748015.1. Lineage (NCBI taxonomy): Eukaryota > Fungi > Glomeromycota > Glomeromycetes > Archaeosporales > Geosiphonaceae > Geosiphon > Geosiphon pyriformis. The sequence goes on along the minus strand of JAAOMT010000495.1, from coordinate 70,997 downwards.
TAAACCATCGGTGCTTAAATTGCATTCCTGTCAAAAAATATAAAAATATAAAAAAATTTTGTAAAAAGAAAATAAAAATGAGACTGAAAATTTTTACTTTTGATTTCACCTCACTCTCCCCATAGGGAACTTCACCAAGTAAATAATCACCAGGGCAAACGTAAAAATTTGTACAATTACAAGAATCCGAGATCCAATATTCTTTTCCAAAATGTATTAATTTGGCACCTTCCTCTGTGAAACTTGGCTGGTGTGGAGCAAAATCATTGGAATTAGTCACACGATAGATTTTAAAAAAAGGATTCCAATGACCCATCCGATTCGCTAAGCTTGCTAATTGCTTATCACCAATACGCGATTGACCAAAAGTTACAATATAGATATAAAGTGGACGGAAATCGAATTTCATTTTAGCATATTTGTCGACGTTTATATTTGCGCCCATTATAATTCCCAATAACGCTGCATAACCTTAAAATTTTAGATTTTAAACTTAATTTGATTTTATAAAGGTTTTATTTCACTTTTCTAAAAATCACATTTATTCTCACCTCCTCCTATTCCATGACCAGTCATGTAAACTTTGATTGATTCATTGGTTGCTGTTCCTGTTGTTATTTTTGTTTGATTTTTACTTAAAAGAGAAATTTTATCAATCATTCTCGTAATTATTGTTTCAGAAAGGGCCTTTGTCAATATTGAATCAATGCTGAAAGAAATAGGGCGCGTTTCGGAGAAAAGTTCAACCCTGGATGCTTTTGTGACTTTTTTTCCAACTGTTATTTGTGGTCCTCGGAAATAAGCCACAATTTCTCCAGTATTTTCATTTTTAAAAATATCGGCTAAAAAAGAAAAAAATACGAGAAATTAGTATTAAGGAATGAACAAAGATAAAATATGAAAGATGATGATCAAATAGTTTTGTGACCAACCAATAACGTCTTCATGTTCTTGACCAATTTCATTAGCATTATTGCAATAAGGTATATTTGCGTAAATTGCAGTCCTTTTAAAAAATTTTAATAGCAATGGATCTGTCACTAGTGATTTAGGCATGGGTATGTTTGTCACATAGCTTGGAAGATTTCTTTTAAATCTTTCAGAAATTTTATGGTGAAAAGGAGATGAATAAGAATTTTCTCTATCAAGAATGTTTTTGAATGAGTTTGATTGAAATTTCGCTTTTCCTCTAGATATTAAAAAATATGGTTTGACCAGCCAATTTTTTTCTTTTCTTTTATCTTCTTCATGAGCTGATTTTATGATGGTAAAAAATAAAAAAAATATCAATAGAAAATGTTTTTGTCTATATCTTTTTTTATATATCTTTGTTAAAATTTGGGTAGCTAATTTTCTTTTTGATGAACAATAAACCATATTAGAATTAATTTGATTCTTCAAAATTTGTGTGTTGTGCTTAAAAATTAATAACTTTGTAAAGAATTTAATGATTTTTGAGATTATTAAATTACATTATCTTTGGGAAGATTATCTAAAAAGATCTATATAAAAAATGGACATGTATTTCTTGTTAATCGATTAGATTCATTTCATTTGATGAGATATAGATTAAGATAACGATTATCGACTCCCATTTACTTTTTTCCTCAAGAATCAAACCTTAAAAATAAATATGGTAATTTTAGACGCGAATCAAATGTAAATTGCATATCGAGGAATAATGTCTTTAATTGGATTATGTTTCTTGAAACTGCTGATACTTTCTCCTAGTCGAGTACACACAAATTTTAGGATAGACATGATATGTTATAAATCAAAAAATGAACATTTACAAGTTTAAAGATTCCCTGGTTCAATTGTATACGAAAATATATTTAAAAATTTAAATCATTCTGAAAATATTTTCCTAAATTTATTCATAATTATTATTTTTGTTACAATTAACAAAGAGCAAATGCGAAGCCAAGGGCAAGGGCAGCATGAATTCTAGTTTCAGGATGATAAGCGTCAAAGAAAAAATGTTTTTTAGTATTTGGGTTAACGTGTAGAGTATTATCGTCAGAAATAACACATTCGTCTCTAATATTATATTCTGAATCAAGGGATACTAGGGTAGACATTAATCGATTAAAAAATTCCGCCGTCTCAAATATATAAATTTTGGTATCCTTATGATTATCCTTAAATTTTTGAGCTTCAATTTTGAAAATAGAAATATCTTTTCTCGTAATTTCATCAAGGTTTTTGATAAAAGATTGTGAAGAAGCTTTGTATGCCGGTTGAGAGACTAAATCGAAATTAGTTGGAAGTAAAAAGTTTCGGATACCAGCTTCATAGAGTTTTTCCCAGGATAAAACCATATGCATTACAACATCATATGGTTCCACTTTAAAGTCAGTAAAGTAGTAATCATTAATTGTTAACCATGGCTGAAAAAAAAAAGGGAAAAATTATTTATTTAATAATAATAATAATAATAATAATAATAATAATAATAATTTTTGAATAATAAATCAAATTTTTTTGAAAAATCATTTCTTACCACTACTAATGTATTTTTTGATGTTCATTCCTTACTTGAATTTGAATCACCAAAAACAACAATTTTATCAAATTTCGGAAAATTTGGGAGTTATTATTAGTTGTAAAAGAAGAAAAATTAGAATTCATCATTGATACTTTTTTATTTCGCGATTTAGATTTTCTTTTAAATTTTTATCTATTTATAGCGAAAAAATTCTATTAATATAGTAAAAAACCCTTTTTTCATATAAATAAATTTCATTATCATCTTGCAGTGAGAGTTGTGAATACTTTAATAAGGTTAATTTATACCTCATGTATTTAAATTATTGGGATTATTTACTTTTATCTAGCGACAATTTAAATGTTAAAGATTAATTATAAAATTATCGAATTTATTCTTTGTATACATATATATTTTATCATAATTAATTAATATAAAACTTTTACTTTAATAGAGCTGCAAGAAATAATATTTAAGAAAAACAAGGAGATAATTGTGGTTCTACATGTATTTTTAAGTGTTACCCACAAACTAAAAATTTAAAAAGGGGCAACCACTAATTTTAACTATTTTAAGTGAATATCTACATTCTTTCAAAATAAAATTCTGATTGAGTTTATAGTATAGATCATCATAAGGATTTAATCGGCCAAATTTCTTTCAACGCATTCCCATTATATTTTTTGTTTTAACATTATATTTATTCCATTAACATTATATTTCTACTTTAATTAACATGAAGAGGTATCATTTTATCTTCTAAAAAGTATAAACTGAATGGTAAATTATTTGTTATTTCGCAGCTCCCTATAACAATATCAAAATAAGGTCCAATATGTGCTCTAGCATTTTCTTTCGTACTTTCTTGTCCTAAATTACAATTCTAATAATCAAGAAAGAAAAAACATATATATATATATCACTCTTAAAAGAAGCGTTCGAAAACTTGAAAAAGAAAATCAAAAGAGCTTTTGGGAATAATTACCGGATTTTCACCGCTTTCACCATTTGGTCCACCATCGCCAGTACATTTTAACACCTTAATCTGAGAATCTTCAGCATGAGAGCAATTGCAATCTTGGTCAGAGAACCAATATTCGATGTCGTGATGACGAAATCCTCCCTTTGGATAGTGTGGAAAGTAGTCATTTGTGTGAGTTACGCGAAAAACATTTAATTCTCTATTTACGCGTTTTGCAAATGACTCATCTCCAATACGTGGTTCACCAAAAGTGACTGTGTTAATGCTAATTAAATTTACAGGCCAACCATTTGTTGTATGTATTGCTTGGTTAAACCTTAATGCTGATAATACTGCATAGGCTGAAAACATAAAAAAAAAACATTTTTAAATATTACATTTATTTATTTAAATCTTTTAAAGTTTGATAAGAAATCATTAAACTGCTTACCACCACCAATTCCATGCCCAGTAAAACTGATGGGTATTCTCTTGTCAAAACCACCATGCTTTTCTTTGACAAGCTTTAAAAGTTCTCGAATTCTTTCTAATAAAGATGGTGTCATTGCATTAACATGTTCGATCCAATATTTATCAACTAAGGTGACCATATCTTCTGGATAAGTTGAGACCAAGGTTGTGACACGACTGATTCTTGCTTGCCATTGAGCTTCAGTCAAGAATTCACCTAAATTTTTTCAAAAATTTTATTTCCAAATCAAACCCTCAAAAATTCAACTTTTTTGAGCCTATTAAAAATAATAACCTCTAAAGTACGCCACAATCTCATACGTCTGCTCATTCATAAAAACATCAGCTAAAAAAAAATATTTATTCATCAATGAAATCAGTAATCGAAATGATTAAATAACTCATTGCAGTCATTTAATTGATTGATTGATTGATTGATTGATGGATGGATTGATCTTTTTACCTATTACATCTCGTCTTTGAGCATGAATACCGACTTGATTATTTTCACGACAATATGGAAGATTAGCGAATTGAGCGTATTTCCTTAAAAATCTTAAAGTTTCAGTATTACTAATCGGCAATATTTTTAAAGAACGTTTAATTTTTCTGTAAGAAGGTTTTGTAACGATTTTTAGATTTGCTCTCTCTCCATTTTTCAATGTTCGATTTTTTAGGAAATGCTCAATTTGATTATTTATTAACGAGTTCTGGGGATTAATGCCTTGTATTCGGGTTTTCGTTCGTGAAAGATATTCGTTAAAAGGTGTCGTCTCGGTGGTTGTATTCTTTTGAAGTTTTATTATTAGATTTAACCATATTATACCTATTATGAGAATCAAAATAATTTTTTTAAAATAATTATATCGATTAAAATTTTGACCCTTTTCAACAATTAAATTTGAATTCAATAGTAAAGAATCAGCAAGATTTTTAAGAAAAGATAAAGAGTCAATCAAAAAATATTTCATGATCAATGTGTTATTGCTGTGTGAAAAAAAAAAAAAAAAAAAAAAAACTCCTCGAAATTTTCTAATTCTTTTTAAAATGTTATAATCTCTTTAAGTTTGTTTTTATGAAGAAAAGTTTAGAAACACCTAGAAACTATTTTGATCGATCCTTTGATATCTATTTATGTATACAGATTCACCCCGTTTATTAAGGAATTACAAACAAAAACTTTTATCAAGAAAAGAATTTTGCTTTTTTAATTTCCTGTGATAATGGTATAGGAAAATTGTTTGTTTACAAAAAATTTATATCCCAACAGATAGGAGACGATATTTTAAATCGTTTTCAAGCTCGGGAATATTGTATTTATGGGAAATTTTTCCTATTAGAATTTCGCAATTTTTACTGACCATACAATCATTCTTCAAATTAAGACTAAATTTTTATAATGATGACAGATATATATTTGGACCTTTCGATTCAAAGAATCAGAAATTATTTAGATTTTGTTCGAATCAAGAAATTTTTCCCTTCCCTCCCACTCCAAAAACAAATTACGTCGTTCTAAATTCAAGATAATTCAAGGTAAATTTTCGGGGGTTTATTAAGTATTGATTTTGCTTTATTTGATTAAAGTAACTTAAAAAAAAAGATCGGTGGTACAATTCACGGTTTTTTTGGCCATATGATTCCAATTTCAATGGATGAAATTGATAAAATTGATAAAATAAATATTTATCACAGCGGAATAATTTTAGGATCCTCGCTACTTTCGGACCCAAAACAGTTTGTTAAAATACATGTTTAAAATTTGAATGGTAAAATGTGAAACGATAAAGGTTTATCGATTACTTTCTTTCTTTCTTTCTTTCTTTCTTATGATGGAATTGTTTTCCCATGATTCATCATTGGTTACTATTATTTATTGTTTCACATGGTACAAATTTATGTTAATCAAATTCTTAATATGGTTCAAAGTTTGAGTAAGTGAACTAAGTATTGATTTTAACACGTTTGAAAATTTCATTTTATCTACACAAACTAAAGATATTGATTACCTAAGTAAAACCTTTTATAAACTTTAAATTCTTGTTAATCTTTGTCAGCTGAATGTATTTCTGCAAACTATAATGGCCCATTTAAGCGAAAATTCATAAAAATTTTAATCATTCTTTGGCTTTAAGCTTGAAAGTTCTAGTATATTCTTTAATTAAAAATGTTTAATGGCATTCTAAATAATTTTTTAATTCAAAATTATTTTCATTAACCAAAAAAATAAGATTAATTTTAATTCAAAAATATTTATATATGAATAAATTAGAAAAAAAATTAAATCAAATATAACAGTTTTATAAAAAAAATATTATAAAGATTGATTAATAATTATTATAAAATATTGATTTGTTATATATTGTAATTGATCTATAAATAGTAAATAAATCATGTAAATTATTATTTTTTTTAAAATTACCACCTTTTATAAAATTTTTCCTTTGTAATTGGTTTCAAAAAAATGCATTTAAAAAATCATTATTTATGGTATATATACCAGAAGAAGACAATACATTGTAAACTTTTTTTACTTTACCAATCATCATTTTAAATTTTGAAATAATTTTTATTTTAAAAAAATAATTTTTTATTGATTGGTAAAACATATTATAATCTATTACACCAATACTTTATATTTTTGCCATTGTTAACACTACAAATCCTCAATTTGGTATTACATTGATCATGTTAAATTATAATAATTTTATAAAAATAATGTTCAAATAATGTTCATTTTTCAAAAATAATTAGAAAATCATTTTAAGAAATTTCCAATACCACTTTTTAAATCTATTTTGAATCTCATTGATCTTCATAAAATTAAAATGGACTGCTGTTAAAATATGAATTAAATTCCTTTATTTAATAAATTTTTCTTAATAGTATAAAAATTTTGACTATCCATTTTGCGATTATTAAATTTTTTATATTAAATAAATCATTACAAAAAATCAATAATTTTAGTTAATCTAGAATTTCTTAATTTTAATTCTTTGGCGTAGATATCTTACCATCCGAATTTTCATAGTTCACATTTTTATTAAAATAAATCTGCTGAAAATCTTTTGGGAGATATGTTTGATCGTTTAAAAGGAAGGTGTAGACGCAAATTCTGAAAATATGGGCTATAGTGAGCTGATTTCCCACTTCCATCAGTTTTATAGTTGCAATTCTGTTATTAGAAAAAAAATATGAAAAATGGTATTTCTCAATGAATAGAAAATCTAAAATTGCAGAAAAAGAGGTAAAAAACAATTTTTTAAAAGCGCCCATAAATTGAGGGAAAAAGATTCGAAAGCAGGAAAATTAAAATAATTGAATTTTTACTCCAGTTTTATATTAATATTCATTATTTACACGAAAAAATATTCTAATCAAGAAAATTACCTTTAAAGAAAGTAATTTGAAAGTTACAGATAATAGATTTTTGTGAATTCTATAGCATTCAATTATCGTTTAAATTTATATTTTCTGATGGTTTTATTTTTGCGCGAAAAGCAGAAGAGATGGGTGTCAATTTCAGTTCACTTGAATTGGAGGAATTCGAAGAAAGAGCAAATAAATTTAACTCCTTTAATAGATATATTTTAGATGTTTATATAAATTTTAAAAGTGAAAAACTCATAAATTTATTAGAATGAATTTACAAAGTTTTCTTATTTTACACATAATTCAAATTCACCTCTAAGAGTATTTTTTAAACACAATAAATTAGACTTAATCTTAATAATTCAATTGTTTAGTAATCAAATTTATTCTTTAATAATTTATATTTCACAAATTGATGATATTAAACTCCGAAACATTTTCTTTTTTTTTTAGTCTTATAAACAAAATAATTAATCTTTTTTTCTTTGAAAATTGTATTATTAAAATTAACTTGAGAAATATTTCTATAATTTTTATTTGAGAAATGATTTTGAATAAAACAAAATTAATATTAAATTTTAAGATTTGCCGTTAAAATAATAAAATTATATTATGTGACATTTATAACCTATGCTTTTATTTTTTTTTGATATCCCAAAATTTATTCCCTTAATTAAAATATTCAATTTGCTTTCTTTATTTCTTATTTAATTTTATTATTACTCTCTCTGCTATTTTTTACCTTGTTATTTTAACATGTAATAATAATATTATTAGACCAGTTTTAACTTTTAGGGATGCTAAAAATTATTTGCAATTGCCCCATCATTAGTCCATAATATGGACCATTGTGTATGTTAGAATACTCAGAATGTTTAATTGAATAATTAGGATTAGAATTTAGCGAACAGGTCTATAAAAAAGTCGGAAATGATAAAAATATATTTTTTTTTACTGTAAAACCATCTAACATTATGTATAAAATTTAACATACACAATTCTCTTTCATTTTCTCTTCATTATAGCAGAAATTGATGATATTTGAGCTAACGATGAATTATTCTAATGCATGATGCTTATATTTTCTATTAATTATCCATGGTTGCCACTGCACTATCCTGTCAAAACGTTGCGTAATCCTGTAAATCATTAGTTTTTTTCGTCCAATTAGAGTATTGATATAGTATGCAAAAGCCCAATTTCCAGTACGATATTGGCCGAATGTAAAAACTCCCAATTTTTGCATATTTGAATGTTCTCATTGTGGTTAATGCGGCTAATAAAAGCATATAATGGAGCCAAAAAAATTTACTAAAAGTATTTACAGTGCAAAGTTAAACCAAGAAAACAACAAGTGCAAGTTAATAATTTTATATCAGCATCAATGCTATGACTTTAAAAGTGAAAATTGGGTGCCAAATCCTTGCCAAAAAGTTGCTTTAACTTTATTAAAATCTCCTTCTGGGATATTAAGAAGGTCTTATAAGTAAGTTCGTGAACAAAGGCATTATTTACATTGGGAATAAATTGACTTGTGAAAATCTTTTTCTCGTTCATTTGCTGGTCACTGAATTTGGTGAACTGATTTTTAGACAAGAAAAATTTCAAATAAAATACCGTGGACAAAGACTTACAAAAAACTCCTATCAAATAACAGAGCCTAAATACTAAAAAAAATTGTGTGATTCTTCACCTTTATAAAATAATATTTCAAAGGAATCATTATTCGGGCTACCCGTCAAGTCGCTTGATAATTCATGTTCTAATGATAGGGAATGAACCTTCTGAGAAATTCTTATCCAGCTTATTTTTATTCCGAGGTTTTTCACTTAAACTGTCAACCGAAATACTATAATCATTCAAGTCTAAGCAGTTTGCTGTATGCTTTGCAAAATTTTCATTTCCAATATTAAGCATTCTAAATTTGTAAACGTTGAGAATTTTAGGTTTTAGAATTTTCACGGACTAGTTAAACATTGAAAGTCAGATAATATTTAATATTGATTGAGAGGAATTGTCATTATAAAAGCAAACTATCGGTCATATCACTTAACCCATATCCAATCGTATAAACTTCATAAGAGTCATTGATATGAGCAAAAAATTGGTCGCATCAACTTAAGAAAGGCTTCCCTAGTATCGTGATCAAAAATTATTATTGAACTATTTATTTATGGATTCCTAGATAATCAGATTGACCAGGATTTATAGGTCCAGATTACTCTTAAAACTTACAATTATGAGATAATATTTTAGACTATTTGTTAAAGTATTAAGTTTTTTCAATAAATTTACTCTATAATAGATATTAAATAAAGTTTCAATCATAATGATTGTTATAATCTTTATAGAGAAATTCAAATCCGACTTTAATTTTTGCTTTTATTCAATAGTAAATTACAGGAGTGTTGCAACTAGTTTGTATTTTTTATATCTAAAAATTAACTTATATGAGTTATTAGCAATTCGGCATAATTCTATAATACTTGACTTTAAGACCAATCAATTCAATTCAAAAAACTCATCGCATTTTCCAAAAGTAATTCCAAAGTATGGTCCATAATTAGCCGTGTTACTTGCACCGTCAGTACCAAGATTACATTCCTATTAAAGTTATCATAAAATAAATATAAAGTCAAACTTTCGAAAAATAATAACTTGATAGAATTACCTTATTTTCTCCGTATTTTTCAAAATCAGCATTAGAATATCCTGGACATTGAAAAAGTTCATATTCAGGCTCTTTTTTTTGCGAACAATCACAATTCAATGAAATCCAATATTCTCGATCGGTATGCAACCAAGGCTTTGAAGTTGACTCTAAATATGGTCGCTGTGGCACATGATCATTTGAATGAGTCACACGATAAATTTTGAAAAATTTTGACCTCATGTAAGTATTGGCACGCTGTGCAAATTCAAAATTTCCCGCTCTTGGTTGTCCAAATGTAACAACTGTGACATCCATTTTTTTACCAACGAGCGCTATTCTATGTACTGTATTTTTTTCCACCAGTAGTGCAGATAAAAGACCTATATATAGAGCATATGCTATAATCCAAAAAACATAAAAATTAATTTTACTTTATTATATTTGCACAAATTTAAATATAACATTACCTCCTCCTATTCCATGGCCTGTAAAATATGTGAACACCGTATCGCCAGTAAGTTCGGAACTAAGGTGTACAATTCGCTTTGACAATGCTTCCATGGTTCCTTTGATCACTTCATACCATTGAGAATCTACTGGCCAAGAATTTTTTTTACGATCCGAGTCTAAATTAAATTTTCTATCATTCCATTGCTTTCTAGTAAGTTCAGGTCCTTAATTTGAAGAAAAAAATATTGAAGCTGGAATTATAGTGAATTCAATGAGAAGTTTTACAAAACTCACCACGGAAATATATTACTATTCCTTCCTTTTTTCCTATCATTTGTAGTGAAATATCAACTTTCCATCAGAAAAAAAATTTTTAATATGAAAGTTTAACCATTGAAAATAGTTTTTTTCTTAAATTAAATAATTACAAACTTGAAAAAAATATTTCTTACAAATTAATCCTAAAGAATTTTTTGCAAGCTTCTGGTCAGGAGTGCAATACGGTATATTTGCCCAGAACGCCATCGTTTTTAATAAATTTATAATCTCTGGATCTGTAACTAGTGTTTTAGGAGGGAATTTTTTTTTAGAGCTACCACCAAAACCTCTTGAAGGGCCAGCTGCTATTAATTCACGTTTATTCAAAGTCTTATTATTTTGGAGTGTTTCTGGCCAGAAATAAGAAAAGTCTTGATTATTTGACCAAGTTAACTTATTTTCAGGTAATTTTACTTTGACTATGTAATATTTTTCAACTTCATTGATAAGGATTTCGAGAGTAGCTAGAATAAGGATGAGAAGAAATATAATTTGTCTTGCAAAGAACTCTTTCTTTTTTTCCCAAAAGTGATTGAAAATCATTACGCCCACTAAATTTCTTGCGAAAAAAAAAAAGATATTTCAATATCTATTTAGAGAAAGACCTGTTGATTATTCGAGTACTATAATTTATTAACTTGAAATTTTCAACCATTAGATGGAATTTTGAAGATTTCCGAGATATTGGCGATCTCAATATTTATATATTCCCATTGCAATATAATTCCCTAACTGAAATCTAAATAAAGTATTAGTTAACTCTATATTAAAAGTAATATAACCGGATAAACTGTTAAGTATTTAAAATGTATAGTTATCAAATATTTCCATAGATAGTAAATTGCAAGTCAATAAATTCATTTTTTTTTTGTAAATAACGAACGAAATTTATCATGAAATTCTTGAGATTTTTTAATCTATTATATATTTATACCCGCAAAAATAAACTAATTCTAGTGAAAGTAAAAATAAAATTATTCCTTCAATATATATATATATATATATATATAAGCTTGATTGTTAAGATTTCCAAAACTTTAGTTTCACTTTTATAAAGGCTTAAACATTTCAAATTAGGACTTTAAGCTGGCAATGACAGAAGTTGTACGCATTTTGAAAAAAACCTTTTGTAATATGAATAAAATTATTGTCTTCTTGAAACCCAAAATCTTTTCCTCTCAGTTCTTAGAAATAAAGGTGACATACTTTTCTAATTCTTTTAATAAATCACATCAGCTATTGAAACAAAAAAAATGAAAATATAAAAACCAAACCAAAAAAATCTAATTTGACCACATAATAGTTCAATCTTTAACTGCTTAACAAAAATGCTATACACCATACACATTTATTTATTTTTTATTGGTTACAGAAATTAAAAAATTCTTTAATTTTTTTGCAAAGTGAAAAAAATATAAGTGATTGGTAAATAATTTTATCAATTCAAAATTCTTTATTTTTGAATAATGTAACTTCCAATACTTTAAATTTTTTGGTTATTCATAAAACATCGTTTTTTTTTATAAATACTTTTTGGTAATTTTTGCTACTATAATAATGTCTCTTTTTTTTTAAATCAGTTAAATTGAAAATTTTTTAAAATAATAATTTTATATTTTTGCATATATAAAAAATGTAATTTGGATCAAAATGCTATTTGCATTGCTTAAAATAGTCAAATTTTTATTCAAAAACCTTATTTCTAAAATTAAATTTTATGTTTAAGAAATGATATATACAAAAAATATTATAAGTAAACTTTAATGTAAAACAAACGAAAAATATATATAAAAAACCATTGAAAAAATATTCATAAAAAATGAAAAATTGTATTAAATTAATAAAATAAAGATAGCATACAAACAACGTAAACAAATTTATAATTGGAAAAAACTAAAAAAAATTTAATACATATAATACTTTATATTCAACAACTTAATATTGGTGCATGTTCCAAATACTCAGAACTTAAAAATAAACTTTTAGATTAATTTCATATTTTAAAACAATAATCATAAACTTTTACTCAATATGCATAGCTTATAATTATTACAAAAACAATTTTATATTACTTTATAACCAAATATTTTTAAATATTGATTTTCACAAAAATGTGTGGGATAGATTCATATCTTGCAAATTATTGACATAATATTATAGCACAACGATTACTAAAATATTAATTAAAATTATAGATAAAATTTTAATGATATTCAATTTATTAGGTTAAACAATTATAGTAAAACATTATTAATTTTAACATGTAAAATAAAAAGTAACATTTTATTTTTCCACTTATTTATTAATAAAAATTCACTTACACCAGTTTTATATACAAAATATTTCTTACAAAATTTAATTAATATGGCAAAAATATTTAATTTAAAAATTAAAAATAATTTTAAAATATAAATTAACTGTAAAACATTTAAATATACTAAATTTTATTTAATCAATTAATATGTAAAAAGAAGTGTTTTCATTAAATAATATATGATTTAATCATTTTTAATAAATATTCATAATATTAATGCTTTTATAAATTTTAAATATAAAAATAGTTCATTTGCGCTCACTTGACCGACCAAGTTAGTTTTTTTTATTGACTCAAAACAAAGTACATACACTATATACATGATGAATTTTCTTAATCCAATTTTATTTTTGGTTTACAAAGTTTTTAAATTACATGATAATCAGTGTGGCTATTAAAATGAGTGATTTTCAAATTAATCAAAATTATTATTGTTACTTAAATCTATATTATAAAAATTATAGATTTGATATTTTCATTCTAATTTTTATTTACAAAAAACTATACACAAAAATAATTATACTCTTCTCACTGGAAACAGGTAAAATTATTCCTTGAATTAAAATAATCTCTTTTAATCTGATAATTAGAACAAGTAAAGTGTTTTCTATTGTTTGATTAATTGTCAGAAAAAAGACATTCTTGACCTTTTTTTAAGAAAGGTTCTGCTAAATTTCTTTCCTTATATTTTAAATGTAAAAAATAATAAATAAGATAATTAAAAATAATATTAATATTAATAATTAATAAAAAACCAAAGAGTAATAAATTTAACTGTTTAAAATTAATGAATTTATCTCTTTTTTCGACTTATTTTACTTTTTATTACAATTTTTTCAGCATTTTCAAAAATTTTTACACTAAATTGTGATAAATTATTTAAAAAGCATTTTTTGATTCCCCACATTTTAATATTGTAGTGTTTTTTGAAACCAATAACATCTTTGAGTTCTTTAAAAATAGTTAATATTTATAAACTGAGCAAAATTGCTAACTTTTGAAGCATTATGTACCCAGAAATTAAAAGTGATGGATTAATTTTTTAATTTTACAAAGTTTAATTTTTTTGTGCGAGAGTGAGAGTATTATAATTATATTTTTGAGTCTCTGAAGAATTTATATTGTCTTTAATAGGTGAAATATTTTTTTTTGATATTTGAGATATTAAGTTGTTTTGTTATGTTGTTGTAATTATCAAAATAAATGTTGAATTAAATAATTTATAAATCTGAGTTTGACTGACAAAGATCAATTTATTCCTAAAACTATAATAACACAATCAGGTGAAAATTTTATTTATTTAAAATGCTTTGACTTAAAAGACAAAAGGTCACAAAATAGGTAGTAAAAACGAACCGTACTTAGGCTTTCATCCATATTTTGGAACTTGGATAATAATACACTTGGTGAAAATTTACATTATAAGCTTTAATGTATCAATTTCTTTCTTTAAGTAAAATTTTATTAATTGTTTCTATACCACTGATAAATCTTATATATTCATGATCTAAAATACATTGCCCCATCCCAAAAGCACTATTCATTACTATAATTTATTATGTATGAATCTTAAAAAAGTTAAATTTCAAAAACATTAAACAGAATAAATAAAATTCATTTTAAAACTTAAAATTTTCTCACTGAAACATAAACTGAAAATTAATTTTAATAAAGTTAATTATTTTGCATTTTTACAAAATAAAAAATTATTAAATTAATTCACATCAATTAATAAAATTTAATTCTAAACTTTTAAATTTATTTTATATTGACAGGTTTTTGACATAGTTTTGTAAAAAAAATATCCCTTCAAGTGAAAAAAGAAAACGATTTCCTATATTTTTAAGAAAAAAGGCACTTTTTTCTACTCAAGTAAAAATATTCACGAAATAGAAATAAATTAATGAATTTATAGCAAAAAATATATATTGACTGCTAATTATTATCTCTATTTCGATAATTTTTTAGAGCTTCTTCAAAATTCCCTAACTTACTGATTGATTCGCAATTGCCCATTTCAACCCCAAAATAAGGCCCATTATGAAATAATTTGTTCGGAACTTCGTTAATTGATTGACCAGCATTACACCCCTAAAATAAAAATCTAATTTTTTAACACCTTTATCGAAAAGTTCTTAATTCAATATAGATATTAATACTAACCATATTCTCTTCAGAATACTGCGAATCGGCCCATGCTTCTTTATGAAATAAAGACAACTCAGAAAAATTACAATCCCAATACGTATTTGGGTCATCAGGACAGTCACAATTACTCAATGGCTCAATCCAAATTTCAGTACCAAAATGTGTCCACTCCGTTGAAGAAGAAGAAGAAGAAGAAGAAGAAGAAGAAGAAGAAGAAGAAGAAGAAGAAGAAGAAGAAGAAGAAGAGGAAGAAGAAGAGGAAGAAAAAGAAGAAGAAGAAGGAAAGTGCGGGACATGATCATTTCCATGGGTAATACGGCGATGAACGATTGCTTGGTTGAGGATAAAGCTAAGGTACCTATTTCCAACTCTCGGAGCTCCATAAGTATAAATACCCTGGCCTATTCCGTTTAAATTAATATCCGGCCAAAGATTATTCATTATGATATCAAATCTTTCAAATGCCCACATAAATGCAGCAATACAGGCATATGCTTATATATACAAGTTTATAGTTAAAAAAAATTTAATGTTAAAAAAATAAATAATTCTCACTTTAAACTTTTAAAAATAGATAATTTTTTAAAAACGAACCTCCACCAAGACCATGACCCGTAAATATAACATCACTCAATTTAGTTACTTTTGAAAATTTCTTTAAATAAGATTTAATACGTTGAACTAAAATAGGGAATAATAAATTCACATCTTTCAATAATTGTGAGTCTACACGAATTTTTTCGTTAAACTTTAGACCATTGTTCAACTGAAGTGGCACTTGTCTTGAGTTTCTAGAAGCCCATTGTGTTTTCGTTAATTTCTAATATAAATAAAGAAGCATTATTATCTCAAAATTTTATTTGATTAAAAAATTAAAGAGATTGAAATAATTTACTGGTGCTGCAAACATTATGATTAAAGCGCTATAACTTGGTGAATGTAAGTAGAATTGAATTTCCACTAATGAACAGTATTTTTTAAAAAAGATGTATGTTAGTTTTTTTTATAAAACCTTCACTTAAAAACTATTTTTTTTTTAGGAATTTAAAAACCTTTTATTTCTAAACCAGGCACTCTTGAGCCGACATTATTTAGACCGAGGCAGTCCAGAGCATTTATTATGAATGCAATATACGAGGAGATATTTAACTCAACACTATTAGATGAAATTCGGCTTTTATGTTGTGATTGTGACCGCTTTTTGGTTTGATCAATTTTTACTGGGATATCATTTTGATTTATCCAATTAATCATAGTAGTGGATGAGGTGTAGTTTATATCTGGTTTTCTATACTTTTGAATTATTTTAGAGGCTATCCAACTGCTATGATTTTCATGAATCAAAAAATAAAAAACTGATGCCATAAAAATTGCGAAAATAATATTTAATTTTCTCAGAAAATCGACCTTGAATGATATTTGATTATTAAAAGAAGCCATTTTTCTAAGTTTTTAATAATTATAAAAAAGAGTTTTGTGCGTATTACATGTATTTATAATTTTTTTGAACATCTAATAAACAAAAAATCCTATAGATCGAGCTTAAATGGGGGTTTTTTTTAGACTATTTATTTAAACAAAATAAACAAATTAAATCATAGAAAAATATGATTTTTAACCTCTTTTTGAAAAAAAAATTTCCGATCACATATCACATATCTTGTCCAAAGAGGTTTTCAAAATTGAATTTTGTTCGCCAAAAAACTACTAAAAAGAGTTAAATTATTATATGCATTGGTGATAATTATTGAGATTTTTAATGATGAATTAAATTCTTTGTGCTAAAATTCACAATAGAAAAAGATTTTGAGTCAAAGTATTTTCTTTCCTTTCTGGTAGAAATGTTAATCTTTAGAGTACGAGTTCGTTCATGGCAATATGATCTAAAAAGGCAATTTTTTTGATAATTTTCTTTGGCTTTCTTCCTGAATTTTCCTTTTTGATTTCGACTTTGAAAATGTTGTCAGAAGTGTCATCACCAAGAACTAGAAAGAAGAGCATTATAAAGGTAGTAGTTATAGTGAAGAATAGTATTATATCAAGTTAGTTAATTACCCTCTTGCTGCCATTTTATATTCTAGTTCTAATTAAAAACTAGCATTTATTTACACTATATGTAGAATTTTTAGCTTTGCTTGCTTCCGTTGATTAGAAATTTATTTTGCGTAGTTTTTCTCTACCTGACTTCTTTAACTTTGGTAGATGATTAAGACTTAACAACTCTACTATTTTTGTGAATAATGTCCATCTTCAATAATTAAAGATTATGCCACCTGCCAAATTTCAGAACATCGGAATTGGTTGTTAGGATAATAGAGACTATCCTGACTGTATACTATGTGTGAGCAGATGCACAAAGCATACAACACAGCTTCAAGACTAAATTATAAGAGAGAAGTTATTTTAATAATTAAATCATCAACTAATTTTTTTATAAATAGTACATGCATTTTTATCCCTAAGATTTAATTGGTAAAAACTTTATAATTTACAGACTCTACATTAACTTTGATTTTTAATTATAATAATATATTTATTGTTTAATATTTTTCTATAAACCTCATATATTTGATGAGTCAAATTTATTTTCACAAACTATAACACAGAGAAAAATATTTTTAGCAAGTCAACAACATTTATTATTTATTTTTGGTCTTTTTAGAAGTCTTTTAAAATACAACTGGGCACTTAGCCAAATCTTTGGCTTTTCTTTCATCATTTTTTCCTTATCTGGATGATATGAGAATATAGAAAAACAACCAAAAAAATATAAAAGGCTTGTTGAAAAGTAAACTTTTTAAATCTTTTAAAACATGTCATTTCAAATAGCAACAACCACAATAGGTTTGTTTTTTTTTAAAGTTCTGTATAATTTTTTGTCCACTTACTTCTGTACCAGACTGAAAGTTTTTTAATTTATTATTTACGATATAAAACCAAACGCAATTATTATGAAATTTAAAATCCATTTTTTAATGTCCAAATTACTATGTCTTTCTCCTCATAAATGATGTATAGTTTTAAATTGTTTTCTAAAATATATCTTTGAATTGTTAAATTGTGTTGTTCTTAAAAACTAATGTTGTAATTTTTTGAATTTATATCAATCATTTATTAACCATTAAAATTGATTGTTAACTTGATTATTAATTCAATCATTGATTAAATTTTTATTTTTATTATTGACTTTTTTAATAAATATTTAAATAAAATTTTTAAAAGCTTTAATAAAAATTTGTTCAATTATATATTAAACAGCTTTTTTTTTTAATATTTTAATATTTTTTGACTTTATTTTTTATTAATTTATTATTGTGGGTTATAATATAAAAATATTGTTTCTTATGAAATTGTTAAAAATCTATTTTTTCATTTATGATAAAAAAAGTTGCACGCATTTTTTGTCACAAAAAACTTAATCATACTTTGGTATACATTTTTAAAACCATTTTTTAACAACAATTTGATTAAAATTTTTATTGTCTATTTAATTCAAGTCTATTTTAAAAATAATAAAAACTTTCATCAATTCATTTACATTATCTTTTAAAATTTTTTTTAAACACTACTTTTTTTCAAAATAACTACTTATCAATTAATGAAAGTTATATTAAAAATAAAAGGACGATATGTGTACCAAAAAAAGGATTTGATAATATGATATGGTTTAAAATTCATTTTTAGGCTAATTTTTTTTAATAGTGAGTGAACAGCAGCATCAAATAGAATATAAATAGAGACTCTTTTATTTCAATCTTCTTTATTTTATCAGTGGTTTCAAAGTGGAAAAACTTTAATAATTTTAACTATTATTAATATTTTCAAAAAATAAATATTTTAAGGTAACACATTTAAAAAATAATTCTTGCTTACTAATAATTTTCTTAAAACCAATTCCAACGCTTAAAAATATAAAATTTTATGTTTTAAAATAGCAAATTTAAGCCACAATTAACATAAAATTAGGAAGATTTCTTAACACTGTAATAATGCCAAAAACCTTAAAATTAGACCTGCATGGTTATTTTTGATAACAAGAGACTCGTCTTTGATTAATTTATTATTTAATAAAAGAACGAATTTAAAATTCGAAATGTATACATAAATGGGTCGCCAAAAACAATATATTAAAAAACAAATTTTATATAGTAAAATTGCGCGCATTATTGGATGGTCTGTTACTCATCTGAAAAATAAAGTCAATATTTTAATTTCAAGAATTTCTAAATGACTTAACTACAAACACCCATTCTAATGTCGAAATAAGGCCCATCATGGAACAAATCATCTGGAACGTTGATGATTGATTGCCCTTTATTACACTCCTAAAGAGAAAATTCTTTCAAATTTTATCGGTTTTAAAAATTTTCTTTGGATAAAACTTACCATATTCTCACTAGTCAATTTCTCAAGCCATATTTGTCTTTGGGTCCGTTCAAGTAATTGATTATTACAGTCCCAATAGGAATATGGATGAAAATTAACATCATCATCGAGACAATTGCAATTTTCTAATGGCTCAATCCAGATTTCTACTCCAAAGTGGTTCCACTCTAATGAATCCGAAGGAAAGTGTGGGACATGGTCATTTCCATGGGTTATGCGATAATGTCTAATCGCTTTATTTGCAAATCTACTGAATCGGCTGTTCCCAATTCTCGGAGCTCCAAATGTGATAAGATGGTGACCAATTTTATTCAGATCTATTTCAGGCCATAACTTCGATTTATAAATCCCATATCTTTGAATAGTCCATAGGATACCAGCGATTGAGGCATATGCTGATATTTTTAGAAATATAAAAATATTTCAGATTTTTACTTATAGAAACTAAAAAAAATTCCTAGTTTCACAACCTCCACCAATAGCATGCCCAGTGAACCAAATTTGCGTCATCCTTGGATCTTTTTTTAAAAATTCCCGAATATTTTCTAAAATTCTGGGAAACACGGATTCAATAATTTCCAAGAATGGTTTATTAACACGGGCATTATCGTCAAATGTTGGGAAGCCTTTCACTTGAAATAAAATTTGTCTATCAATTTCAGTGCGCCAAGAATTTTTTTTTCTTTTCTAAAAAAAAGTCAAGAAATTCCTATTTAGTGAATTTAATTCTGACATAATATTTCAGGAAATTTCAAATAATTACTGGTCCTGCAAAGTACACAACGAGAGCCGTATTAAGGCTTGGACTTGAGAAAGATCCGAATTCGACTGAAGAGTAAAAATTTAAGATAAATAGCAAAAAATAGTTTTTGACCTAAATCAAATGTTTTATTCTAAAAGAATCAAACCGTTTATAAATCCATTTTCTAAATTGCAATAGGCATCATTTGCATAGTATGCCAACACTTTATAAAGACCGAAAAAAGATTTTTCAGGATCTAGTAAAGTTTTAGGAAGCGATTGAGATCGTTTGGTGGTTTGTTTGAATTGGAAAGGAACTCTAATTTGATTTTTCCGATCAACTACGATAGGAAAAGTGAGATTTCCATCTTGTAAAAAGAGATATTGAATTTTTAGAGCTTTATGAGAAACTATCCAGCCTTTAGAATTTTCATGTGACCAAAAGTGAAATGTAAAGTATATAAATAACGAAACGATAATTTCTTTTCTTGATAAAAATTTGAAAGTTTTCATGGCAAAATCTTTAAAAGAATTCATTATGCTCTTCAAACACCATAACTTGGGTTCCTAATTTTTTGTTGACAATTTATAATGTTTCGAGATAAGTAAGAAATCCGCCAAAATCAAACTTATTTATGTATTTATTTTTGTATTATCACGCGAACTGCCATTTTTGGATTTTATACCAAAATCTTAAACAGCCAATAAGAAGATCTTCTAAATAAGGGCCTTTCTTATGCAAAATCCTTGAAAACATAATTAAATGCCATGGAAATCTTGCTGAATTTCTGACAAAGCAGTGTGCAAAGATTGGTCTCCTCGACACTCAAGCGCGAGATTTACTTGATAAATAGTTTAAATTTTTCAATTTACAAAGAAATGAGTGTATAAAGGCCCTAAAAAAAAATTGAAAAGTAGAAGGAAATTAAAATCTGAAGTAAACAAATATTAAAAAGTCGCAAGTAAAGATTGGGACGATTAAATCAAAATATTGAAATAACCAAAGATTTTCAAAGTATTTTTTTAAAAATTTAGCCAAACTTTTTACAATAAATGTTTAAATTTCCTATTTATGAATTAATTGATGAGAAAATAAAAATTGTCAGAGAAAAAGCTATTTGCATTTTTTAGGACATGATAACTTTTAACATTAAATCTTTTTAAATTTTCATTTATTATATATTAACTATACAGAACTAAAATTTATTTCAAACTAATTAATAAATTTAGAATAGTTGGTTACAGCATGAACTTATCTTTTTTATTAAGCAAATATTATTTCGAAAAGGTTATTTGATAGTTTTAAAATACATGTACAAGATAGTGTAAAAATTACAGATTATCATATTTATTTTTAAATTTGATATTAAATTGATCAACCAAAATTGATTACAATTAATAAATGCATGACTAGAATACATATTTTAAAATGTGTTAATCATATCGAAAATTGTATTCAAAAAACTTTACACACAAAAATCTAAAGCAAATTTCGTTTAGGATGGATTCCATTCCCGTTTCACGATCCCCAAACGTGGTTAAATTTTGATCTGAAAAATATGATTGAGCTTTATTACAATTCTAAAAATTAGAGTTTACGATATTTCAGCATATTTCCAAATTTGTAAGAATTTAGAAAAAATAAAAATTTAAAAAACATACAGGATTTTCAGCCTAATTTTTGGTTGCCAAAAAAGTGTTTATTTCATTTGGAGAGCCGAAAAGTTACTGAAGCATGTATAGGCATCCGGCTATCACTGTATGCTACGAAAGATATTAATAATGATTTACAATTTTGATATAACCATAAATTTTCACCATCACCAATATAAACACCTTATCATTAACTTCTGATAATCGCAATGGTACTGGCACCTGACCTTTCTTAGCCGTTTAATCATTTTAAAAATGTCACTATTATTATTGATTCTATATTCGGATCCAGTTCCTAATCAATGAAAACTGTTTTTTGTTCTGCTTTTCCCAAGAGTAAAGGAATCAAAGAAATTGGACTCTGTTCCCATTGTTGAAGATTTAAAGATTCTGGTTTGAAATAAACAATTATCTCTTTGAAATTGTAATCATAGAAATCAGTTGAGTAATATTCAAGTTCATGTATAAACACCCATTGAAAGGATAAAGAAATTTGGTTTATTTTCTTTTTAGCACTAATTCTCATCTAGAGTTTTATAAAGCTTTTTGAATTATAAACTATTTTTAGGTAAAATTAAAAGATCAATAGAGAAGTTTATTAATATTCATTAGTAAAAGTTATCAAAAAAATTTTAAATTTAATATTTCGGATTAATTTTCATAACATATCAAATGTATCCTTGGTTAATTTGCTGTTAAACGACAATTGATTCACGAAATTATTGCTAAAGAATTTCTTTTTCAAATTCATTCGCTGCTGAAATATTTTGAGGTTAGAATTTCTCAAAATATTTTACAAGCTTCCAATTTCTGACTTTCAAAAAATATTATAGCTGAGAATATGAGTTGGAAAAATATTTTATAGCAATTTATTAAAATTTGTCTAGAAAAATATTATTTATTCAGTTTTGAGTTCACTGGTTATTTCTAAAAGCTGAGACTATTATGATTGAATTTCCCGTACATTACTAGTTACCAAAAGAGGCGATGAGATACAAATTCGGATAAATCCTCAGCTCGCATTAATTACAAAAATTAAATATTCAAAAAAAGTTATTCATGAGGACATTATTAATGACACACGTTAAATGTGGTACCGAAATATGGCCCAAAATGGACTAATTCACCTAATCCGTCCGTTCCCAAATTACCTTTCTACTCAAATTCAAAAAAAATTTTAGCCAAGCTTGAATCATTCAAAATTAATTTACTAGAAAAAGAGTATTTTTACCAAATTTTCTTTTTCCTTTTTTTCAAACAGTTGCCCATTATCGTTCAAACATTCATAAATTTTGGATTGATACTTTAATTGACTATTTCCTTCAATCTGATTAGAGCAATAGCAATCTTCTTCGGAAATCCAATACTCTGTATCATGATGAACTTCAATCATTTTATCATTCCCAATTGGAAAATGGGGAAAATAATCATTATAAATCGTTACTCGATAAACTTTCAACCTCTTATTAATGAGACATGCAAATTGACTTGTCCCAATTCGTGGTTGTCCGAAAGTAATGGCAAGAAATTCGACTATCAACGGTTTGGAAAGTTCTGGTAGAACTTTTTCGTAATACGATTCTAGTATATAGAGACCGGCTAATACCGCATATACTGAAAATTATAAAATGATTTGATTTACAATTTTCATTAAATCTAAAAATCAAATTAAAAATCCAAATTTTTAGTTAATCTAACCGCCGCCCACGCCATGCCCAGTAAAATAAACTTTTTTATGAATTCCAGGAGTCTTTATCAAGAAATCCAGAATTTTCTTCATAATCAATTTTGCAATTTTGATTGAATGGCCCATCCATTCAGTATCCACATAGCCACTCCTAGTTCTATAACCGGAGAAGTTAGGAACTCTATTGCTCAACTCCTCACGTGAGAAATGCAATCCTTTGAAATAACAAATTATTTCTTTGCTTTCCAAGTGTTGAATAATGTTAACTAAAATTATTATTTCAAAATTAGATTTTGATAAATATGAATGATAAATGTTTATTTAAACTCTCAATATTTTATTCATACCAAAAGCATCTTTGATACCAAGTTCACCAAATTTGTTAGTTTCTGAACAATAAGCCAAATTAGCATATTCAGCCATAGTAGTTAACATTTTGATTATGGCTTTATCATTGATTTCCAACTTTCCCAAGCTCCTTTTATCTATAAATAAAAAATTTTGGTCTTTTTTTATGCTTTTTATTCCATGATAATTTTTTTTTTGAAAAAGAGTGATGTCGTATTTTGTCGAAAATTTTGTTCATATTTTATTTGTTTAGATATTTTAAATAGGGAGGAGGTTTCGAATGTTTTTGATATTAAATTTGATGAAAAAACTATCATGAAAATCAAGTGAATTAACCAAAGAAATTTTGAAAGGATTTCCATTTTTAAATTTTTTTAATGAATGAATGAATTAATTAATGAATGTTATTTTTTGATTTGTGAAGAAAAAAAAATATTTTTCGTTGCAAATTGTATTCCAAATCTAAAATTTTACCTTTTCTTAAATAAAAGAACATTAATAAAATAATATCAAAGCAATCACTTTCTTTCTGTAACGTAGATATTTTCATAACATTACTAAAATCTGATAGTATGAATTCGAAATATATTATAAATCAAAATTTTCTGAAAGACTTTTCTAAAGGTTTTTCTTTTACTACAATTTTTATTTCTATTTAGAGAGGTCATAAAAGATTATGATTATCCGAAATTCTAAAGACTTAAGTGTATAGACTAGCGAATTACAAAAGTTAAATCAATAATCAAAATTTTTTAATGTTTATTTTACCTTTGATTTAATTTCAAATAAGGTAAATATTTTTTTTTTCTTTTAAAAATGCTCGAGAGTTTAGCGATAAATATTTGAAAAAAAAAAAAACTTGTTTCAAAAAAAGGAAAAAATTTCATAGAGTTTATCAAGAATTTGTCGTGGGATAAAAATGCAACAGGTTTTTGTTTATATTTTCTCATTATAAAAATACATTTAAAGATAACAATGATAACGATTATTTTCACTAACATAGTAACTCTAATTAAACCGAAAATGGATAGATAGTAAATTTTATTATACTTGGTTAATTGTCAACCAATTACATGTATAATAAAATATTTTTCGTAAAAATCAGAAAATCACCCATTTTTAGTTGTTGCATTGTAAATAAAAGATACAGTTAATCCGAAGCACAAGGAACTTTGAGTCATTATTTATATCACTTTATTATTGAAAACAAAAGTGTATAATCCTTTATTTTATAACTTCTTTAATACGTTTTGGGATCGAATCAATAAATTGAGGAATTATTATAGCATTCCAAAACTACCTCATTCAAGTCAGCTCCTGTTTGTGAGTTTCGGTTTTGCATATACTTCCACCAGTTATACAGACATACGTGAGAAGGCACATCCCTCATACTATGATAGATTTACGCCCAACTTTTAACCGTTATTCAGGGTGGTAAAGCTCAATTTAATGTCACGATAAACAAAATTTTTCATACGAATCAGTGGTTATTGACAATTTTTCTGTCCAAAGAACACACCGCCAATCTTCTTTGGTCCAATGCTTGTAGGTTTTAGCCCTTTGACTTCTAATAATTTAAAACAACATTTAACACAAGTAGCTGACCGTCTAATAATATGCGCAATTTTCACCTCTTTCTTGAACATTTTTACAACAAAAATCTTTTTGGAGACCTATTTGTTAATAAATTTTTCGAATTTTCAACTCGCTCTTTAATTAAATAATAAATTGAACAAAAATAAATGTCTTTTGTTATTAAAGATAAGCACCCACGTGCAATTTTAAGGTTTTTAGTATTTCAAAAAAATTTTCAAGATCTTGAGAAAATCCTCATAATTCTGTATTAGCAGTTTGTACATTATATTCATTCTTCCCAAGATTTATCAATGTTTAAAGCTTCTTTTTAAAAAATGTAATTTTTTTTTCAAGGATATCGAGTTAATAGTGAAAAGTCCTAAACTTTAAAATTGTTATTTTAATCACTGCACAAAATATTTAAGCGTGGTCTTATCTCACCCGGTATGTTTGTCGCCTTTAATCCCAATTTCTGATTAATTAACTCAATTAATAAATATAAATACACAACAACCATTCTGAAAATAAAAACATATCTAATTTTAGTCATTGCTTTTATCTAAAAGATATAGTATTCAAGTATAGGCCGGAAATTTTCATAATCTTTCTCTTTACAACCCAAATAATACTGGTTGAAAATCTAGTTTTAAGGAAAATGATGATTAAAACCTTACTACATCTCTTCACAGTAATAATATGTCTTTTTCTCTTCATATTCAATTTTGTAAAGAGTAATTCAATCCAAAGCCCAAAACTGATATTAGCTTCCACCAGTTTCCTTGAAAAATATTTTATTTTTGACTCAATTAAACTACAAAATTCTGTACCACAAACAAATGCCAATAACTTTTCCCCTGTTAAATATCAAATTACAAGTCCAGAGATAATAAGAGAATTGAAAAGATTTGCACATTATTCAAATTTCGCGTACTGTTCAAAAAATAACGCATTTGGTAGATTCTTATCAAAAAATTTTCCAAGCACATTAATTAATAATTTAGCTCATCACATCCCTGGAGTGGTTGGTAGGGAGTTAAAAATTTTCAAATTTAATGATTGAGAATTTTAAAAATAATTATGATAATTTAACCTTTGTAAGTCTCTATTTATTTTCCAAAAAAGCTGATAGTTTTATAGATGTTCAACAAAGAGAAATTATTACCTACTTCAAAGGACCAGAATTGTCATTTTCACAATGGAAAGAAAGGCATACTCAACTTATTCCTGCAAATAATTATACTTTTGGAGAACCTGTGCGAAATATGGCAGTTGATTCAGAGTTTCACCACCATTTTCAAGTAATAAAGCCAGAACTATTTCAAAGAATTGAAATTTATTTGAATCTTTTGTTTGGAGGCGTGGATATCCGAAAATCGACCAATGTTATATTTACAGGACATGGTGCTGGTGGTGGTAATGATAATAATAATAATAATAATAATAAAAATAAAAATAAAAATAATAAGAATAATAAGAATAAGAATAATAATAATTTTATTATAAAAGTGTCCATCTTCATTATTGATCATTAGATTTTTTTTTTCCCCATCAAGCATACGCAACTCTCGCAGCTTTAGCATTCAAAACTCAATATTCCGAAGTAAATAGTAAAATTGACGTACTCGTAGCAACATTTGGTCAACCACGAGTTTTATCTAGTTCTTTGGCCAGATTAGCCAATAAGAAACTTCGAATTGTTCGGGTAACCCATACAAATGATTATCACCCTCATTTTCCAGTCTTCAATCATCCTTCGGAATTTTTGGAACATCAAGAGCGTGAATTTTGGATTTCTTATCCTTTTTGTGATTGCAGTCAAAAGGATCAGGTCATGTATCCATTTCAAGAATTAGTTGGTGAATACCCTTTATATTCCTGTCCCGGAGATGAATCCTCTCTAAGAAAGTATAGTGGTGAAAATAAGGTATAACAAAAGTTTCATTAGATATTCATTGAAAAAAAAAATGCTTGACTGAAATATATTTTTGAATTTTCTTTACATAGCAATGCAACGCAGGACAGAAAGGAACTGAAGACCAAGGGTTAGCGGCACATTATGGTCCTTACTTTGGAATTATGATGAATGTGTGTTGGGAATATATGGATGAACTTCCATTCAACGCTTTCTGGCCAGAATAATGGATAAACATATTTTTTTTATCTCTTATGATTCAAACCTTTTAAGGTTTACGAATATCTAATTCATAAAATTAAATTCAACTCTCTTTTATAAGAATTTTCTTCAAAATTCATGTACAAGGGTTATAGCTTGCTTTATTTTTAATTATTAAAATTTTAAGTTGTAAACAATTCAGAATTTTTGGAATTGCATTTGATTCTTTTTCATAATAATTTTGATATATATGATTTTAAAGTGATGGAACTCCATTTTTTTTAGAGGGAGTACAAATTTAGAATTTTGAACATATTTAAAAATGTTTAACAGACTCATTTTGACATGTTTTTCAATAAATAATTAGTTTAATATTTTTCTCTGAAATTAATTTTAAAACTAAAAATATATAATTAAAAAGAGCATTACAAAAAATTTATAGTATTTTTAATGAAAATTTAATTATATTATTATAAATAAATTTACCTAAAACTGTTTTTATAAAATAACTTGATAAAAAATTTTTTTTTCAAAGCTTATTCTTTAAATATCCAAATATCCAAATATATGTATATATATATATATATATTGATTTTTATTTAATTTAAATAATTATTCATTATAAATGTATTAGATTGCTGTGAAATATATTCTTGAGGTTTGATCAAGATATGTATAAAAACTCATTTCCCAATTTGTACCCTATATTCGTTCAGAATTATGTACCAGTTTTTTATGAAAAATTAAAAATTCTTAAATTATTATTATGAATATTTTAGTT
Organism: Geosiphon pyriformis; assembly: GCA_016748015.1. Lineage (NCBI taxonomy): Eukaryota > Fungi > Glomeromycota > Glomeromycetes > Archaeosporales > Geosiphonaceae > Geosiphon > Geosiphon pyriformis. The sequence continues at coordinate 42,538 of JAAOMT010000495.1, read as the reverse complement.
TTTTTAATCATGTATGAAAAAATTTCAGGAATATTAAAATATGAAAAAAAAAATTGAAATTTCATAATAAAAATGTCAAGTCTAACTGAAACTACTCATGTGGGCAATAACTATTCGCCTTTTCCGCTGTTTTTTCTGTGATTTTAATTGCGTAATCAATTCATCGTAAAAAATGTTTTTATAACTACCTTGTATTTCAGATCAGTAATGTACTCAACGCTATACAGTAGAAATTTCTTTTCAATTGCGATCAAGCTGAGATTATAATTATAGCTCGTAAAAGCTTGGCATGATATTAAAAGAATTAAATTAAACAAGTGAATAACGTTATATAGCATAAAACTTATCCAGTAATTTTTCTTTGTTTATAAGTCACGCAGATTATTTTTATACTTAAATTAATAATTTTTGAAAGCTCTCAAAAAAAATTTAGATGTTACAAAAAAATTTGAAGGGTTACATTTTGCCAAACTTCGTGTTTTTACCAAAAAAAAAAAACCCAATTCATGAAAATAGAAAACAAAACACCTAATACATAATATAATGCATTTGCTATATAAAAAAATATTTTGATCCTTTATTGAACTTTACACAAGATTATTTTAAAATTTAATTTTTCCAAGAACTTTTTGTTAAACATTTATTAATAGTAAAGTAGAGCTTTTCGAAATAACTGGAGGTCAAAAAGAGTGAAAACAAAAACTTTATGCTTATTATTTAAACAGGGGTATGCAAAAAATTTGTACAAAATTTTTTTGAAATTACATTATGAAAACGAGAGTCTTGCCTGGTCAAAAAGAGATTAAATTACTTGCGAATATGGAAAAAATACTAAAGAATCTCGCTCTTTATCTTGGCGCTAGAGACACGTGCGTAGAGGTAACCTTTTTTTTGGCATTTTGGGAAGTTGGGGAAAAAGGAAAGAAATATCGTAGAGACGAATGCCAGACGGTAACGTCTTAGCGAAGATCTTGCGTAAGCTAACGATGTAAATATAAAAAGGTGATTTAGCAAAAAAGAAGGTGGGATATTTATTGTCATGATTTTGAACCTGATATCAATGTATTTTTATTAATCACCAAGTAATGAGGACAAGATTTTTAAAAACTATACTTGATGCAGATCAAAAATTTTCTGACGCTTGCCATTTAAAACAAAAGGAGTTTCCGAAAAATCACATTCTTCACTCACACACACACACGCAAACATAAAATTAATTTTAGCCTAAAAAAACCTGTGGAATTACGAAATACACAATTTGATGAAATCTAGATAAAATTTTTTTCTCTGGAAATGATAATATATTTTTTATATTTTTTATATTTTATATTTTTCTCTTCCCAAGATGTTGCTTTCAAAAAAATATTATCAACCACATATTCCCATAAAGATTCTTATTATCCTGCTGCACAAGAAATAAACTGGTCAAATGGAAAACACATTAAAAGTGAAGATACGAATTTCACTATCATGTCTAATATTAAAACTACGATTAATCATGACGAAAAACACTTTATAATCACTGGCACGAAAATTTACACCGAAAAAGTTAATTCATTGGTTGAAAATTTTAAAAGAGCACGAGATTACGGTTTGCTATACCCAGTCAAAAGACGTTACAGTAACCGGGCAAAGATAAAGATCCTCACCAAAATGGCAAAATATGCTAATTACGCTTATTGTCGTATTGGCAATAATGTGGGAAGTCAAGCACTTGAAGAGGATATTCGTGGTATGAAAAATATTTTATACAATATATTATTGTAAAGTGATTTCAAATCTTTTTCATCTTATCGTCCGAATTTCTAGCTGATGTCGTGACTGATAAAGAAAATCAGGATATTATAGTTGCATACTTTCGTGGGAGAGATTATTCACGTATCAACTGGCGAAATAGACCAAAGGGAATGTCAACATTCACTTACTCGTCGCCTAGTCGTGGTTTGATGAGAGGCGAAATTGATTCTTCTTGGGATCATCATGTGAAAGAAATGATGTCTGCAATACTAGCCAAATTTGAAAAACTTTTGAAAAAAAAACCAGATAGCTGGTTTTCTAAAGCCCAGTTCTGGTTCACCGGGCATGGTATCGGGGGAGGTAATTTGATTGACTTCAGGCCAATACATTTTTAATTGCCTTTTGTGGATTTGATTTTCCCAAAACTTTTCCCATAATTCTTTTGACTATTTATATCTATAAGCTTATGCACTCTTGGCAGCATTGTACTTTAAAAAATTCTTAACTGGTAAATGGGGAAAAAATTGGCCTGTTTTTGAGTCTAGCGTTTATGTGGCAACTTTTGGTGCACCACGAATCGGCAATGACAATTTTGCTGAATTGGTGAACTTGGTATTTTGGCCTTTGAGAGCAAAATTATTTCGGATTACCCATTCCAACGATTGGATTCCAAGAGATTTTCTAGCTAAAGGGTCCTATAGGCATCATGATACTGAATATTGGATAGCTGAACCAGATTGCAATTGTAAGACTACGCCCCTTGGAGGGCCAACTATTGATGGAAAGCATGTTATCTATGAATGTCCAGGATTCAAAAGAGGCGCTTATAGTGGTGAAAACGGGGTAGGTTTCTCAACATATTGAAAGAAGCTTGCTTTTGACAACATAAAATTTAAAACCCATTTATTCAATTTAGCAATGCAATTTGAACACTACGACTGAGGCTGAAGTCGAACAATCTAATCAAAGACCTCATTATGGTCCTTATTTTGGGGTTTTTTTCAACGATTGTAATCAAAATACAATAGAAAGTGGAAATTTATAAAAATGTTATACAGATTTAGAATATAATTAAATCAAGTTCCTCTAATTTTTTAAATCATTATAAATGTAATCCGAATAGCTCTTGAAAAAGAAATTGGAAAATCTCGGTCCGAACTGGGTTTCCTATTTATTATTGTATGACTCAGGAAAATAGGAAAGACCAAAAGTTTAATTATTCTGCCTTAGTAATAATCTCGAATAATTGTTACTTTCCTCAAATTTTGAGCCTAACAAGAGTATGACATTACATGGCTTCCTATTTATTTCTTAATTGGGTATTACTTTTTTTCGTCTTTTACGAATTTATAAATTTTTTTTTTCTATGAATTGTGGTTTTTAGCTTTATCTTGAAATTAAAAATACTGTAAAATATATTAATTGTAAAAACCCTTTTTCCCGTCAATTCATTTTAATGTTTGGGATTCACTGTTCTTACCATTTTATTGATTATTTACTGTACGTGAGCGATTTCATAAATTTTTTTTTAGAATTAAATGATTTTTGACACTAACGAAAAAAATTTATTCTCAAAAAATATTTATTAGCAACCATGACATTATTATCGTATTAATAAGGAATCCAAAAGTTTTAAAAATCAAATAGTTCATTGAAAAATTAGTATTGGTGAAATTTTCAATATTTTAACACCCAAATGATTTAACCTTTTTTTTTTTTTCTCTTTCCAAGTTTCTTTTGAAAAATTTTTAAAGTGTTTACCAATTATCTGGTGCATCTACCTTTGATTTTTTTATAACTGTTATCACAAAGTCAGAAATAAATGACCATGAAACTTTTGAGAAGGCTACAAATTTCCAAAGTTTTTGTCAGGTTCAGATAAAGTCTATCTCAATACATGAGTTTTTGAATAATATAGCTTTAAATGACCAGATAATTTAATTAAAATAAAAAATGAATAAATATATAATGGCTAGATAATAATTAAATAAAAAATAAATTAATTAAATTTTATTATAGAAAACTTTATTAAAATTATCTTATAATATTTCTTATTGTGTGTTATAATTTAATAATTTTCTGCTCAATATTATATATATATATATATATATATATATATTTACTGTTGTATATTAAAAAAAATTAGATTTGCATAAAATATTATTAAAATTTAAAAATAAAAATAATAATCAAAATTAATTTTTTATACAATATATATATTAATTGTCATATATGAATAGTTAATGAATCTTAATAAAAAATTTTAACCCAAAATTAATATTTAAAAATCTGTTAATATTAAATAAATTTGATTCAAATTCTGAATAGAGTTAATTCATAAACGGATAAAAAGATCATCCTAACTTAAAACCATAAATGGCAAAAAGACCAACTATCTTATTCATATTATCTTATTCATACTGATTAATAATTGCGGCTGATAAATATTGACTCAATATCTTAATCCATAGGATCCAGAGAATAATTTGTTGGGGTATGTATAGCAATTATTTGATTAAACATAACAGAATTTTTATATATATCTATATATATATAACATTAAAAATCATTATTATTATTATTATTATTATTATTATTATTATTATTATTATTATTATTATTATTATTGCTATTATTATCAACTTATTTGCATATAATAATCAATATCCAGTTCTCTTAAAAAAATTTAGATACTTTTAATTCCAAATATTTAAAAACACACTTTTACATATGAAAATCTTAAATAAAGCTAATTTAAATGTATATATTTAATTGTTTTTATTTTTTACGATAAAACCTTTTTCCATTTTCTTATAATATCTTCAAATAACATTTGCTGTTACTTGATTTCATTATCTTTAAAATTTATCAACAAAAACCTTTGCTTTTTGATCTGTTAAAAATATTTTGTTTGTGTTTAATTTTAGAGTAAAAAGATTTTTGTTTTTGTTTTAAAAAAAATTTTGATAAAAACTCATGTTTTTTTAAGTTGGTTAAAAGGTTAACCACAAGAATTTTCATTTTTAAAATAATTTATTCATTGTTATTGCCATACTTGAAATTTGTAATAATTTACAAATTCATTGTATCAGAAGTTTTAAAAAACGATGGCTGGTGATAGATATAGTTTAGGGATGTTTATTATAGAATTTAACAACAGGAAACCATTCTTTTAATAGTCAACCTTATGACGACATTTTCATAATTAATATTTTGAATGGCTGAATTGTATTTTCCCTTATTGAAGAATGTTTGAATGATACACTTTGATGAAAAAGATGAACATTTTGAAGAAATTTCAAGGTAAAAAATTAAAAATTTCTTAGTAAATCCATCATAAAAAAAGCTTAATTAGTTTCTTTGATAAGAGGATACATTTTAAACAACTTTTATTTCATTCAAAATAGCTAGCTTATTGTTAATTAGTTTATTTCTAAAAATTAAATTTTAAACAAATTCACATTAGATGTTTAATTCAAATAAACCTTTGGTTATCTTGTCACGGGATGCTCTGAATAGGCCAATAGAAAATCTGGATGACCATTTCCCCAAGTCAAAATTTTTTTATTGTATCACTTTTAAATTCATTATACGAAATAAAATATGGCTAATAGAAATTTTAAATCACACTTTTTAAGTTGCAATTCAATTCAAGATATTCAGAATACAATAACGAAATGACAAAAAAACTAATTTCGATATTCATTTCGAACATAAAAGCTATATGTAATGAGGAAATCTGGTTTGCTACCCTTGGAAATTAAACCTTTTTTCAAGCGAGAGTACGGTAATATCCCCAAAGAAACGTTCCTCCTGACCCAGCACATAAATCTTGGTCAGCTGCGATCCATCCTTCTTTAACAGGTGGCTTACTTTCATCCGAAAATTCGAAATAGATTTCTAAAACTGGAGGCTTGTCACCACATACATTCCAAACTAGATAGATATACTTTCCACCAGTCCCTTCAGATAAATCTTGAGGACTCCAAAAGTCCCAGCCAGATGGTTTGGTCGTAAGCGGTTCATCATAAGCAAGATATGAAAGAGCAGTGACACAATCTGAATGAGTCCAAAATTTCCCCTTCGGATTCCTAAAATACAAATTTAATTATTAGGAAGTTTTCATGGAATAACTAATTTTTGAAATAACGACAAAAAATTTTACCAAGAAAATCCAGTTGTCTTTTTAGATATGTATTCATCATCATCAGCGTTTGCCAACTTATATCCAATGTGAATAAATTTTCCACCGTGATCCTGATTTAAATCAGTTTTATCCCATTTCCAACCAGGTGCCGGCCAAGGTAAACCGCGAAAATCTGAAGAATTCACTTTAAAATCTACAATCCATCTGAAGTAAAAGAATTTTAAAGTTTGGAATGTTATTACTAGTCAGTGAAATGATTGAATTCAGAGAACCTAATTTCTAATTAGACTCACGTAAGATTTTTGGGAAGAAATGATTTCCATCTTTGTATTGCCAATTTCTCTTTCTTAGCAAATAATTTGTCGACAACGAAAATATCTTCATGATCAAGTTGGGTTAATTCCGCGTAGAATTCGAATAATTTGTTCTTAAGAATAAATTCATTTTCCTAAATTCGAGTAATCCAGTTATATAATAATCAGGGAGAGAGAGAGAGAACGACATAAATTTCAAAACATCAAATGTATTACTCACAAAGGGAGTTCCTTCCTGTAATCCAGGCTCAATCAATTGATTCCAGATAGCTTCAACATCTTTTGTAAACTCATAATCAATAATAGGAATAATGGGAGAAATCTTTTGTTGGAGTTGATTATTTAGGTAATTCAAGGTGAGATCCATCCTAGCCAAAAATTTCTTGGCTGAAGTTCCTTCGGCTGGGTTATTTTTTTGACCGATATTTGATAAAACTCCGTTGACGGCTTTAGTAAGTGCGACAATATAATCCTTATCGAAACGATTAGTCATAACTTTATTCATTTTTCGTAGGTCAGCTAAACCTAATCCTGGAGGCGGAATTCCAAAAACTTCTACTTCTGAAAAAGTATCTGCGAATGAGTTATAACCTAAATTTGAGAATCAATTTATTAGTTTGAAAATTTATTCAAGTTTGGGAAAGATGAGTTAATAAACTACCAACTTACTATCTGCAGCCAATTTCTTGTCGAGCTTTTCTTGGAAATATTCATTCATTTCATTTGTCTCAAAAATACAATCTTTCAATAAGAAAATCAAACTCTTCCCAATATCAACATTGTAATTGTCATCGTTTTCTTTTGAAATCATCTCCATCAAATTGTTTGCCGCCAATAATTGGTCGATAGTGTGGGATGTTGGAAATTTGTCGACCGTATATACAATATTCGTAGAAATAGATAATGCAAGAATGAACAATTTTTTGTGCCACTCCGTTGTTTCTGATAAGGAATCTTCGTCGAAGCCTTCGAAATCAAGAACTAGGACTTTCAAACCTTCTTCATGTTGAAATGGAGTATCCCACATGAAGACACCTTCAGTTGTTCCTTTTAATTTGCTACCCATTTCAAAGCCATCGTGACGACCATGCAAGATATTTGCAAAGTGAGATTTTCCAGTGTGTTTTTTGCCCACTTTAAGATATTCAAGGGTCAATAAAACTTTAGGCCAAATTCAACATGGATGATTCGTAAAAACAGGTTACTTACCGACAGAAACAACTCCAATATTCCCTTCGATTGACATTAAAATGTCGATAGCATCTGGATTTAATTTTATTCTTCCATCCTCAAAATGTAAAAATTTAATTGGTTTCCCTCGATGAAATGGGATTCCCTGACCGAAAGGGTTTGCTCCATCAGTCGTCAACATTTTAGATATTCGAAGAATGTGGCTTTAGAGAAGAGAGTGGTTGTTTAGAGGCATTTGTTTTATAAATAGGAAAAAAGATGATCATTTCGGCGTACACCGTGCTTATTTGGTATTACACATTACACACAGGTTCGAATCATTATTTTTTTTTTTAACGGGTTTTTCTAGCGGCATTCTCAAGGAAATAGTGCAACAATGATCATGTGCTAATAAAATAATTTATGTACAATAATGCTAGCACTAAATCATTCTAAAACCTCAATTTGAGATTTTTTCTTGAAGTATATTGTTAAATCATTTTTTTACTATTAGGTCTTCAACTTTCTTATCTCTCTTTTCACATAAATCCAGAATATGGGTTAAAAATGTAATTGTATAAAAAGTTTTCTAAAAAAAATCTTTTTTCCTAACTTCTTGGGACATCCTTTTAAAATCAAAAAACCATAACTAAAAATGATGATGCAATAAACTTTCATGATATATTTATATATACATATATATATAAGACTATTTTTCTCAAATTACATCATTCATTTATGATGAACAATTTTAGATTAATAGCGTATAATTTTTATTATTAAAAATTCAAATTTACATAAACCTGTAAAGTTATTTTTTTATTTTTTTCCATTTGCTTTATTTGTTTTTAGAATCATTAAAATAAAATAATCTTAAAATGTATATGTTTACCAAAAAAAAAAATTCTAAACCTTTTAAATTATAATGATTTTTTTTCAAGTATTTTCTTTAGCTGTTGAAACTTGCTTATGATTACGCTATATATTTTTATTAAATGTAAAATTATATTTGGAAAATTTCATAATTATCAAGAAAACCTAAAAGCTATATTGTTAATAATTGACAGGTAAAAATTATCGAGTTTATTTTTAAGTCAATAGACCAAATAATAAGTTTATGATATTTATCGGAGCTAGGTAATAAAAATATATATACTTTTGGGGAAAATATTCCCTTTTTAAATATAATCATTCAAAATCTATATAGAAATTTCCAGAAACTAATTTTCTAAAATATACTTAAAATAGTCTATAAACAATGACCCTAACTAGAATGTTAAAAACCGATTGAAAAATTCAAAAATTATAATTATGGGAAGAACTTTTTGTTCTTGCTACCAGATTTACTGCAATCTCTAAATGTTGTTCCAAAGTATGGTCCATAATGGGCTCTTATGTTTAATCCTTTTGTCCCTAAATTACATTCCTGGAAGAGGAAATAAAATATGTTTAGTAATAGGACATAAAATATTACTAAAAGAAACAAAAAAATGATTATTTGCTTGAAACCTACAAAGTTTTCCTCCCCATTTTTGACCTGAGAACATACGTATAGTTGCAATTCGTCGTTATTAGATCCTTCATTGGTGCAATCACAGTCATCTGAAATCCAATATTCTGTATCGTGATGCACCATTGGTTCAGAGAGTTCAGATTCATTTGAATTTGGAAAATGAGGGAAATAATCGTCCATATTTGTGACACGATATACAGTTAATTTTTGATTTAAATATTCGACGAATCTTTTATTTCCAAGACGAGGTTGACCAAATGAGATGGCGGCGAATTTTACGTTGATTTGGGCTGAAGGACGATCTTTAGCTTCTTCATATGCTTCAAGCAAGCGTAGAGCAACGAGCACAGCATAAGCTAGTAGTAGTAGTAGTAGTAGTAGTAATAGTATATGAAAAAATTAAAGAAAATCAGAAAATTTAAGATTTACATGTGAAATTTTATAGTTTAAGAATATAAATTAAATATAATTACCTCCACCAATACCGTGACCAGTTAAGTATACCGTCCCACCCTCTCCCTCATAATCTTTAACGACTTTCAAAATTTTCGACTCAAGTTTTTCTTCAATAGTGAGTGAATTACTCGCCCAAATACTATCAACTAAGGCCCCTGGGACATTTTTGTATGGAACTAAATCAGTTTTTCTATTTTTCCATTGTTCTACTGACATTTCCTGGCCTCGAAAATAAGCTATAAGTTCTCTTGATTTAGGAAATGCGAGGTAATCCGCTGAAATTAGAAAAAAATATTATTATTATTATTATTATTATTATTATTAACTGAACTGTTAATATTCTGTCGTTCAGTAAGTGAAAAAAAAAAGCAGAGAGACACAAAACCTTACCCATAGTGCCCTCCAAAGAGTTTGATGAATGTACACTTCCTTTAGATCGATAGCAGTAAAGAATGTTTGCAAAGTTGGACATTTTTTGGACAAGACTTAAAATATTTGGATTGTCGACAACAATTTTTGTGTTGGTTCTCGTTAGAATTTGACTTATAGCCACTAATTGACCACCTTCTGTTTCATATTTGCTTACAAGAGCGGAATTTACAATATCGTTCCTTTTTTTGATAAATGGTGTCTTTTTTATTGAATTCGAATTCAAGTTTTTAGATATAAATAAAAACAATCCCAAGATCGTTATTAATAAAAGAAGCTTTGGTTTTGTTAAAATTTTTTTTAAAAAATTGATCAAAGGAAAGGTTTGGTCAGGATTGAAATCTTTGTAAAACTTTTCTCGTGACATTGTAGTTTTTTAAGGAGATAATAATAATGGTACTAAATGTATTCAATTTGAGCTTTAATTATTCTCTCTACTTGTACCTTTTGAATGAGAATTCTTTTTATATTAATTATTTTTCAAAAACTTTTTACCCGGGAAATAGTAGAATTACAATCTCGATCATCATTTCTTTATATCTGATATGAAAGTAAATTTAAATTTAATTTGTTCTCACATCTCATCACAAATCTGGTATTAAATTAGAGATCTTCAGGATTATTCTATCGAATTACTAAAAGTGCTTTGCTGAATTTTTAAAAGAACATGAAAATAATAAAAAATAATAATAATAATAATATCGTCGTTCCCGTGGGTAAGAATAAAAAGTTTTTTATCGATAATGCGTACGTCATTTTCATCACAGAAATCTTTGATAAACGTTGATTAGGTTAAATTCCCCCAAAGCCCCATAATTTTTTTTTAGAAATGCACCTTTAGAATTTAGTAAATTCAATTTATCATGAAATTTATATTAATGATCTGTATTCAAGCTGAACTGTTGATTATTTTGAAGCAGGGTAATAATAATACCAAGATGCTTCAGATTAATAAAAGAAAATACTTTGAAAGAAAGTTTTTTGAATTTTCCCACAATTATTTCTGAACATTTTTTTCCGGGAATTTTTAAATGAGAAACTTTGATTGTACTATCAAATTTTTTTTTTTGAATTATTACTAAAAATGTATTTCCTTAATTGATTTGTTCATAAAAAAAAAAAAAAAAAAAACACCTTAAATTTTTGAATTGACAAATTGACGCGGGGAAAACAAAGAATTTTTTTAACTCACAATCAGGATGTCTTTGTATTCAATCAACAATTATATCTGATCCCTGATAAATAAAAGGATAATCGAAAAACTTTACCCCACAAAATTGATTTCTATAAAAAGAAATGATTAAAAGATTATTAAATTTTCTCCTTTTGCTCCAGAATAAACCAGCTTTAATAGATTTGCTGATATGCATCTCAAATATTATCAAATCAGGAATTAAATAAAAATAGCCAAACTTGTAAAAGAAAATAAAAATTAATATTCTTCTCGGTGTCAATTCTCACGGTATTTTGTGTTAACAAGAAATTTCAATCAGAAATTGAATCAAATATTCAATATGTTAGTTCATTTTAATCTTGTGAAATATAAATCATTACAAAACTGACCGGAAAAATTTGAAGAATCGTGGGAAATCTAAGTAAAATTTTAAAAAGTACATTTTTGATCTAGTACCTTAAAGGATATTGAAATTTTGCTTAAAAGAGGAAATATTAAACATGCTTCAAATACTTTAAATAGTGTGCGAAATATTATTTAGTAAAATTGAATGAAAAAAAAAAGAAACAAACTTTGGGAGGGAGCAAATCATTGTATATCCTCAGATCAATGGCGTCATTCTATGAAACTCTAAAATATAGTAGTAACTCAGATCTGTTACATTAAGGGGGGGTCGGAGAAATATTGAATTTTTTTTTTTACTTGGAAAATGGAAAACACATTTGTTACTTGACCTCCGATCTGATTATTCTCAACTTAGATCCGAAAGATAAGTTTATGGCTAATTTCACGAGATTTTCGTTAACTGGAAAATTCATCATCAAAAAAAGCGATTATCGTAACAAAATATTAAAAAGTAGCAGATCAAAAATGATGAGAATAAGTATCGATTTATTGACCAATTGCTTTTTTGGCCTGAGAAAATTTTAGAAAATTTTTTCTTTGTTTAAAATCTTAATTTTTTGAGAGGTTTCAACATTCCATTAGCCTCCAAAATTATTTTTAAAACTTTTTTAAATCAGCTTTTAACGATAAGTTTAACACACATAAGGGAATCCAATGAAAATCAAGGACGTATATGTAAAGATTTGGTCGATTAAATCCATGAGAAAACTTTGATTTTAAGATAATTGGTTACACTGATAAATATTGCCACAAATTATTTTAATCTGATTCCTTTGAGTGTTAAATATCACATAATTCAATTTATTCGTTTATCTAAATTCCAAACCTTTTTCATTTAAACTTTTAATACTTTTAAGACAAAGACTATCTTTTCATTGAAAATTGTGTAATCTTAATAAAATAAAATAATATTTATTTATTTATTTATTTATTTATTTATTCATTAATTCATTCATTCATTTAAAATACTTAGAGAATTTATGAAAATAAGAATGATATTTTTTTGGTTTTTTAAAAATTAAAATTGATTATTTATTTGCTATTATAGTTATAAAGAAACAAATTTTCTTGATGGTTTTTTTTATTAAGTTCAAGATATTCGAACAGGTAATGTGATATTTTTTCAAGATATAATAATTTTAAAAAATGATTTTATCAATCCGAAGAAAATATATCATATATTGGTTTTTCTTGCAATTAAAAAATTTGAAATTTTTTTACTTGAAAAACGATAAATAGATACTTTATATTATAATATATATTATTATTATTATTATTATTTTAATTGGTAAAGGTTGTCAAAAATTATAAATTGATTTTGGATGAAAAAATTATATTTAAATAAAAAAATTGGTGCATCAATTTCAAATTTTAGAGCTATTGCTTGAAAACAGTAACTTTTTTGTCATAATCTGTTACTTTTAATCGTGTTTGTCAACACTGGTTATTAAAATCTTTTATTTATTAAATTTTTGAAATTATTACTATTTTTTATTTAATTTTTTTTTATCAAAATTGATTATAAAGTTTGTTAATTTTAATATTTATTTTTTATTATTTTTTAATTATTTTTTATTATTTTTCAATTTTTCTATTATTATTTTGCTTTTATTTTTTATTCATATTATTAATATTATCACAAAAAGTTTTAAGACTTTTAATATCAAACTAGTAGCTGAACTACTGTTTTTTTTTATTAATCTTATATCAACTTTCAAAATGGCATTAATTTTAGCAGCAATATTTTTGTAATTTTTAAAAAAAAATTCTTTTAAAATTTTAAACTTAGTATTATTGAAATTATTATTAATATATTTTAAAAGTTTTTTGAATAAGTAATCTTTATTTAAGTGTTAAATGTATGTTTAAAATCAAATAAATTTATATTAAAATCGTATTTTTAGTTTTTAGATGGTTTTATTAATATTAAATTAATTATTAAAAAACAATATTAATTTCAAAATTTTTTAAATGCTGTCACCAAAATTTAATTTATTAAATTTGTTGAATTTTCAAAATTATAAAATTTGTTATAATTTTTATTTTTATTTTTGTTGTAGTTAACTTTGCTTTTATTATAATAAAAAATCAGTATTAAAATTCTTTGTTTGTTAAATTAAAAGAAAATTATTGTTTAAAAAAACATTTTTAAAAACAAATTTGATTAATTTTTTTTTAATGATACAGTTTTAAAAATTAATAATATAATTATTCAAGAACATAATCAATTATGTTAAAAATAAGTTATGAATAACTGATCACATACAGAAAATACATGAACTGTGTTTATTATAAAAATTTTAAATTTTATGTACATAAATAGTAATTGGGCTATAATTTATTAAGTAATAAAAAAACAAGTCATTATTATTTACAAGTTTTAAAATTTTTTTAATAATATTATTATTAAACTGGTACTTTAAAAAATTTGTATTAAATAAAAATTATTAAAGTTAAATAAGAATATTATTAAATAATTGTTAATCAAATTTTATATATTTAAAATACTATCTAGTTTGTTGTATTTAAAATTTATAGTACGGATTAAAAATATTAATAAAATAGTAATTAGTATGTTTAAAAACTTTTGGCATATATTTTTTAAATAATAATAAATATTAATATTATTAAGTCTTTAATAAATAAAAATACTTTAAGTAAATTATCAGTTTTTGGAATTTGTAAACTTTTAATATAAAATTTAACAAATAAATACAAAATATGAATACAAAAAAATTATTTTTAATATAAGTCTAATTAACTGGTTATGTATATAATTTATAATTAATTAAATTGTAAATTAAATTTTTAGCAAATTATTATTAAAAATTCTAATAACAAATATAAATTAAAAAAATATATTAATTAAAAAACTTATAAAAAATTTGTTGAATTCAAAAATTCAAAAAATAAAAAAAAAATTGTTTATATATTTATAAAAACTGAAATTTTAATATTTTTTAATTTACTTTATTTTTAACAATTTATATAACAAATAAAAAATTATATTTAATTAATATTTTTGGCTTTTTATTTAACTTTAATACTGTTTAATTTTTTTTGCTATTACAAATAAATTTTAACAAAAAAATGATTTTTTAATATAAATACAAATTTTAAAACCAAAAATAATTATATTAACCAATTAATATTTTTAGTTATTTTTAATCAACTTCTCTTTAAATTTGAAATTATAAATCAACAAATTTACAATTAGATAATTACATATCAACAAATTAAAAACTTTTTAAAAACTGAAAACAAAAAAAGCTATTAAACAGCTTTTTTTTAAATAATTCAAACTTTTTATTATGTATATTAACACTTATTATAACTTAAAATAAAAAAGATATATTATTAATTTTTTAAAACATTCAGATTATTTTAAGTTGTTAAAACATATTTTCTTTATTTTTGTTTTAAAAAAACTTTTAAGACCTTATTAAATGACTTAAAAACTTTAAAAAAACTGCTATAGCAAATTAATATAACAACAATTATAAATTTTAAATAGTTGAAAAATACTTTTAAGAATTTTTTGTTATATAATTTATACAAAAATCTATCAGAAAAACAATTCAATAAATTATTCAATAATTACTTAAAAATGCTAGTCAAAATACAACTTCTTTTATCACCTAATCTAAAAAAATTTTGTACCACAATATTAATATTTAAATAGAAAATAAAACTAAAAAAAGCACAAGACTCAGAAAAATAATTACTAAATATATTAAAGCAATTCAAAAGTTAATAAAATATGTAAATACAAAAAAAATTAAATAAAAAAATAAATTTATTTTATGCTTTATAGTTTCTTTTTATTATTAAAAATAATTTCATATTAAATACAATAGTAGAAATAAGTTAATTAATAAAAAATAAATACATTTAAAAAACATGTTTTTGTTTTAATAACTGTTCTAGCTTTTTTTTTTCAAATAGCTGTTATATTATTTATTGTTTATATTCAAGATCTTAATAAACAATTAATAAATAAATTAACAACAAACTTTACCAGATTTTTAAAACTATTAACCAAAATAGTACAAAAATACCAAATATTTTAAAAACTTTAATATTAATTTTATTATAATTAGTCTTAACAGTCTTAATATAATCTGAAACTTAAAGACCAAAATTTTTCAGTTTGTTATTGATATAAAAATACTAATTATATAATACAAAATTGTAATAATTCTTCAATATTTTTCCCAAATCTAAGAAACAACAATCAATTAAATAATAAAAACAATAATAATCAAGCTTTTAATTCAAATACTAATCAGATTTATATAAACTTCTTTGAAAATTTTTTTAATTAAAGCCATAGAATATTAGTTTTTAAACTGGTAAAAGTATTTTTTAAGAATAAAAATACAAGCCAAAAAAAATCTTTTATTTAATTTTAACTTAACAAATGATAACATAAAATTACAAAAAACAGTAGTAAATTATCAAATTATATTAGATTTAAGAAACAGAAAATTGATTTTAATCTGAACTTTAATACAAATACTTAATATCTAATAACCAAAATAAAACTTTAAAGTTAAAATGCTAAAACCATCAAAAATAGTTTAAAAATCAGACTTCTATTCAATAATCAAAGATCTAATAGAAATATCTGCTTATATTATTATTGATTAGCATATAACTTATCTATAATTCTGAAAAAATCTTCAAAAATTTTTAATACCCAAAAAAAACAGCACAAAAACAACAAATATTTTTAATAAACAATATTAGCTCTTAGTAATAATGTTATTTTTCTTATTTATAAAGCACAAATAGCCGAATATTTTATAGATCTAATATTAAATAGTGATCTATCAATCAATATTATAGCCCAGTATTTTTTAGATACAATTAAAAAAAAAGTAAATAAACTATTAGCTAAACTTATAACTAGTATTCATAAAAACAAAAAAAAATTTAGAAATTATCAAAACTGTTCTCATTCAAATTAATAATATGTATATTAAAACTAATATAAAAGTATCAAAAGTAAAAGATTATACCATAATTGTTGGAAATAAATGATTGAAAAAAGCCAAAACTTTTTTTGATTATAAGTTTTATAAACTTACAATTTACAGTAAAGTCCAATCTATTGTAGTCAAATGCTAATATTAGATCATACACTCGGCAAAAAAAAGTCATGGGACACTTTACATTTTTTTATCAACATAAAATTTTTCAGGATTTTTTTTGATAAACATGAATATTCAAAAATTCAAAGTTCAAAGGAAAGACTTGGATGGCTCAATTTACTTTCTAAATAGCCAGCACAATCACCTGATTTGAATCCAATAGAGCATTTATGGGATTATTTACAAAAACAGCTCAAAAAATGAAATCCACGCCCTGAAAATAATCACAAATTATTCATTGTGTTACAAGAAAAATGGCAAGCAATTCCACGAAATAATTATCTAAATTTTGTTACTAGTGCATCTAAACGTATTGAAGAATATATTAAAAAGGAGAGTAGACCAACTAGTTATTAAGTATTAAATAAAATAAAAAGTTATTAAAGAAATAATAAAGTGTCCCATGACTTTTTTCTGCTGAGTGTATGCATACTAGATTTTTAGCAGAACATTTTGGAAAAACAAAAACAATTCAAAAAGACATTAACAAGATACTATTAACTGATCTTAGAAAAAAATATAACAGAATATATATTAAAACTTGTAAAACCTATTAATAAAAAGACAAGTTCAATTAAAAAGAAACCATTTATATAATTTCTGTTAATTAACTTTTCGATAAAATTAGAATTAATGTTGTTAGATTTTTAACAATTATCTCTAATAAAAATAGATACATTATAACAACAACAAATTACTTAACAAAATAGATAAAAACAAAAGTTATATCAGATTAAACAGTTATTTTAATTGTTAACTTCATTTATGAAAAATTTATATGTAAATATAGATGCTCTCAAAAACTACTTCCAAATAAAAAAAAAGATTTTTTAGCTCATTGATAAAAAACTTTGAAGAAACTTAAAATATATTACAAATTTTTCTTCTTTTATCATTCATAAATCAATACATTAGTAGAATATTTTAATTAAACACTTTGCAAAACTTTAGAAAAAACCAGTAAAAAAACAAATTTATAAAACAAAATTTTGTTCTTAATACTCTTTGTTTATAGAACAGTAAATAATAAAATAACTGGCTATAAACTTTTTTTATTTATTCTATAATATGTGACAATATTATTTATTGAAACTAATATTAAGACAATACTTTTTTGAAAAAATAACTAAACTTAATTATAAAAATATCTTACAACAAAAACTTAAAACAATATTAGACTCTTTAATAAAAATTCAAATAATTGTTTATAAAAAGATAAGAACATTTTAAAAATGACTTAAGAAAAAAAAATATAAAACACTTTCTTTAAGTATTGGTAATTTAGTTCTTAAATAGCAATTAGATTAAGACAAAATTTTTGATAACAAATTTTTAAGTTAATAGAAAAAATTATTTATAATTAACAAAGTATTAAATAATAGATTTTATATCTTATAGAACCAATATAGAACAATATTTAATGATTAATTTGTTTATAATACATAAATAAAAAAATTTCACAAAAAACCCAATTAATTATCAGTTGTTATCATATCTATAATATTTATTAATAAAACACTAAACCAATTATAAAAAAGTTATTTTAATCCTAAAACAGACATATTTTTAATCAACATGAAAAAATATTTTCAATCAACGTTAAAAAATATTTTTCAATCAAAATATGTAAAACGTCTTTTTTACAATTTACAAATATTGGACAAAAAATTACCCAAATGTTTTGCTTACAATTAGAAAACAAATAATAAATAAAGATAAAATTAGAATAACTCTGTTATTAACTTTCAAAAAACTGTCACAAAAAGACAATAAAATAGAGAAATATATATTTAAATACATAACTGTTAAAACATTTTTCTTTTTTACATACTTAAAAAAACAATAAAAAAAGTCTTATCCATAAGAAATTTTTATATAAAAGACAACTAAAATATTATCAAAGACTTGATAAAGTTATTGAAAATATAAAGCTTTTAAAGAAAACAACTTCAGAAATACAAGTAAAAATCTTAAATATTATATATTTAGATGTTTTAAAAGTTTTAACTATTACAAAAAAAACTAAAATACTTATATAAAATTTTGATCTCTAGAATACAAAACTAATATTATTACAACTTTTATATATTTTGTTAGCTAAAAATTTCAACCAATCAATTAGCTTTAAAATAAAAACTTCAAAACTTTTTTTAGATAAATTTATTTTGCTGAAGCTCAATTTTTTTGGAAAAATAATAATATAATTAAAACTTTTAATTTTTAGTATTATTTATTTACTTAGTTATAATTAGTTATATGTTTTAATTATTAATGTTATTAGTTAATTACTTTATTTTTAAAAATAGTTATTGATGTAATATTGACTTGATTAATAACTTAATTATTAATTTATTTTTAAAAATATATAAACAAAACTTTTTCAAGCTGTAAAAATATATTTATATTCAGATCAAAAATTTATTTAAAGCAAAAATTAATACAATAAAACTACTTTTTTATTTTTTTTTTATTTTTTTATTATTTTTTTTGATTTGTATAATTGTTAATTTTTGTAAAATATATTAAATAAATATTTACTGAAAAATATAATTGATATCTGATATTAAATTCTAAAACCATTAATATAAGACATAAATTATATCAATAAGCTTATATTTAAAAAATTCAATTTAAAAAACTTTAATAATTAATAAAATATTATTTAATTAATTTGAATATTATACAAAATAATGTGATTCTGTTATTTTTGAAATTTTAATAATTTATAACAATTTTGTATTGTTTTTAGTAAAATTAAAAATTTGCTTGTTTTTTAAATAATATTATTTAAAACATCAAAATTTCAATAGATAAATTTATAAATATTCTGTTTTATTTTATCTATTGTTTATGTTTTTGTTTTATAATAACATTATATGTTTGTAGTTTTATAAAATAACACATTATATATTTTATATTTGATATTCTAAATAGCATTTATTGGTATTATAATATAATATTTGCTACAATTATAAAATAGTATTAGTTATTAACAGTATTTAGTAATTATTACTATATACTTTATTATTATTTTAAAATTCTAACTGTAATATTTTATAATTGAATAATTTATATTATTTTTATAATTTTTATTAAATTTTTAAATCATAATACTGTTTTTTTAAATAATATATTAATAATTATTAAAATTGCTTAATAGTATTTTGTAAAGATATTTTTTTTAAATAAAATTATAATTAAATAATTTTTTAATGTTTTAAAAGCATCTTTTTTATTTTTAACTAGAAATTTGTTTTCTTTTAAAGTTTTTTAAAAAGTCTAATTGAATTAGTTCTGACATAATCTTTGTTTTTTTCAAGAGACTTAGAGTTTTTAATAAAGAGTTAATAACTCAATTGTTTTTTTTTTGGTTTTTTTTTACTACTGCTTAAATAACCATAAAAACTAAACTAGTTAAAAATTAAATTTTCTATATCTTTGTTATGTTTAATACCAACTTTTTTGAAATACTAAAATTTTTTTTTGGTATTTCTGTTAATTTTAGTGTCTTAAAGCATTTTTTTTTCGTGAAAAATAAATTTTTAGTTTTTCTATTTCTTTTGGCTTTTTTTTTAATTCTGTATTATCAATATTAATTACAATACTTAGTTTTATTATAACTATAAATAAGAAAAAGTTTTTTGTTTTAAGCAATAACAATAGAAATAAATTGGTTATTTTTCGTCTAAATTAACTCTTGACTATCTTTTTTGATATGTCAATTTTTGGTTAATTTTTATTGGTCTTGGAAATAAAATAAATTATGTTTTTGAACATATTTTTAAATATTTAATCTATCAAGTTATCTAATCTTAATAATTAGACTAATCAAATAGAAACTAAGTTAATTAATTTTTTTTTGTTTTTTAATATTGCTTTTAGTAATACTTAGATATTTATTTTTAGTTATTAAAAATTTATTGAATAAGTATCTACTATTTTAATACTTAATATTTTCTTTAAGATCAAATTACTTTTTATTAAGACTGTATTTTAGTTTATATATAAATTTATTAATACTAAATTTGTGTTTAAAAACAATATAAAGTTGTATAAAGTTTGCTTTATAAGCTTTTTTGAATGCTGTATTTTAAGCTGAGTTTGCTAATTTTGTCTTTTTTTTACTTTTAAAATTGTTAAATTTTTGATATCTGATTTTGTTTCTGTTATTGCTTTGTATAATATGCTTTTAGATATATTTATAATTAATTTTATAATAGCTTTTAGTATTTATAATGAAGTTTTAAAAATGTTTTTAAAATCTGTTAGTATTTAGCAATATATTATAATATATTTTAAATCTTTTGATGCTATTATAGCTGTTTTGACATGTTAATCAGTTTTAATAAACAAAAATAGTATTATAATTTTTTTTTGTGAATTAGAAAAAAACTATTTTTTCTTTTAATATATTATTAATGTACATAAAAAAAGGTGGTTTTTAAAAACATATAGATATTATAAATATATAAATTATGTTTTAATTATTTTCTTGTTTTTTCAGAATTAATAATACTTTTTTTGTTAATCTTTTATTTTTTTAATTAATCAAAAATATTTTTTAGATTATTATTTTCTTAGTTATTTTTTTTTGAATTATCAATATCATTTTTAATTAAAAATTATTTAATTAATTTTTTTTTCAAATAATTAAACTGTTTAATTAATTAATTTTATTTTCTAGTTAATTATTTTTATTCAATTATTTTTCACTTAATTATTTTAATTACATAATTAATATTTATTTTATTAGAAATTCAGCAGAAAAAACTTTTACTTTTATCAATAATAATTTTTAGTATTTTTTGTTTTTGTTTTTAGATCAAATTTTGTCAGTTTAATTATTATAAAATAAAAGTGTTATTTATAACAATAATTTAAACTGATTTTCGTAAAAAAATTATTTAAAAGAAACTATCAATAATGCATAATTTTAATTATATGCTAATTATTAATTTATTAAATTTATTAATAAAAAATATTTCAAAAAATTCTTAATTACAATTAATATTAATTATTTTACAAAATAAAAAGTAATATATAATAATTATTTGAAATTTTGAAATTTTTTTGAAATAGATTAAATACCATTTATAAATCTTATTTCCGACTTTTTGTTCATATCTCTTAGTTAGAAAACAAAATTTACCCTTCATGAATCAAAAATTATTCTTGCATTTAGAATTAAGAATAGTTAGAAACAAATTTTGAATTTTTTAAAAAAATTAATTTTGCAAATTGGTTAAAAAATGAGGATTTTAAATGTAAATCCAATTGTCTGTTATTGTTAATTTTTGATTAAATTGTGAATATATTGTGTTTTTTTTTAGCTTCAATTTAATTCCAAGTATCATTAATTATAAAGGCTTTATTTCTAAATTGAAATGAATTATAAAATCATGTTAAATTATGTCAATCATTTTTTTCTATATGAAAACTCAAATTTTCGAGGCATAATTTTTTACTTATAAATAATTTTATTTTGTTTTAAAACTTAGAATTCAATTCCGAGAATCAATCTACTGCCAAAGAAGTTTTGGAAACTTTACGAGATGTATCGGCTGTTAAAGCGAGCGTCTGAAGATGAGAAGTTTACAAAAAAGTCTAATACTGAGAATCTCAAAATGGAACAGTTTTTAAAATCAGAAAATTACTTTACTTCATTAAAGAGTTAATCTATTTGCCTGAAGGTAAGAAATTATTATAAACCAATTTTATGCTTATATTATTGTTTAAATTTACTATTTATTATATAGATAGACGGCTCTTAATCTTCATTTTCTATAATTATTTTAAAACTTCGTAATGAAGTTATTATTATTATCCTTATTATTTATTTGATTAATTGATCTTTTCATAAGTGATAGATTTCAGATGGCTTTCACTGTATTCTAAATGTTTATTAAATTTATTTCAATATTTTGATATATATTCTTTTATTAATTTATTATAAAGGGTATTTTCTCTTAATATTTAAACAAATGTTGATGGTTATCTTTGAAAAAAATTAATAGATTATTTTAATATTCTTTCTTTTTCAATGCATAAAATTTTAATATTCTTTCTTTTTAAAATTAATGATATATCAATTTAAATTCTGTTAAGAAATCTATTTTTCTGTTGTTAAAATATCATGTATTATTAATTCTCTTTTATTAAATTAATTTTCTAATGCAATATTTAAATGTATTAGATTAAATTCTTTTAGTTGAAAAAGTTTAATTTTTGAGTAAATGTAAAAGCATTGTGATGTATGTATAATATATGCAATAGATGTAATTTTTCTTTTAATACTTGAAATGTTTAGTTATTCTGTTATAGTATCACAATTTAAAAATGGTGAATTAAATAATTTTTTTAAAGTATTCAAAATATCAATAAAATATAATAAAAAAATCAATGATTATCTTATTTCAGATCAGAGATTGACATAAAAATTTTTGGATTATCCATCTTCGGCTTAACGGGAACTATTATGTATTTTTAAGATTTTCTAAAACATTCCTATTCTAGAACTGTTAAAAAATAGAAGCTCTGATGATTAAGACATTGGAAGAACTTGAATTATCCGAATTTTCAGTATTCTGGTTTTATTTTTATTAGGATATAGTTTTCGACAATAATTTTCAGTAGAATTTCTATACAACTCATTAAATTTTAATCATAACAAAACTTTCCATCTTGGTTAATATTCAAATGTTTAACCTTTCAAAAGTTTTGAGTCTAGTTTATTTTCTGTTCATTTTTCCAAATTCTCTATTTTTTATTTTTCGTGTTTCCAATACAAATGCCAAGCCAATCTCATCAGAACAAAAGTTATCAAAGGACCCTTTAAAAAGAAATCTCGATTTCGATTTAGCCGACTCACTTCATGGCAATTGTGTTAACCCAACGTTCACAAATACAATTGATTTTGATCAACACAACTCGTTTGATGATAAATCATCTCAGACTAAGTCAAAGCTAGACAATAGTATTTTAAACGAGACACTTGATGACCCCTCTCTTGATACTTTGCTAACTCCAACCATTTCCCGTTGTGACAAACAACTATCTTCAACATCTGAAGATTTGACTGAAAATATGTATACCTATAATAAAATAGAGGTTATGCCAGAAGGTAATTAAAATAATCCATTTGCCTTTGTACAATGTTAACTTATTTGTATGGCAAATTGGGTAAAGCGACATTTTTAGATCCACAAGCAACTAACCGGACACCTCTTGATCTTACATCAGATGCCTCCGAGATTTGGAATGATAAAGCTGAAATTATGGAGAAGAATAAATTTCTTACGGAAACTAAAGATTCGAACTTGGAAAGTTCTGAGCTGATAAGTTCAATAATGTTTAACTTCAACATCGTTCAATTTTTTAAGGAAAAATTTTTTCGAATAAAATACCTTCAAAAAGATTCTGATATTGTTAAATCATTAAAGACGTATGCAACTTTTGCAAATACCCCATACTGCAACAATAAGTCCATCAGTATACGTTATTGGGGTAATTTTTTTATTTGCTTAAGAAGTTTCATTTTTCATAAAGTCTATTTGAATCTTGTTGTAACTTTCTTTTGAAAATAAAAGATTTAGAATCCTATCCAATAATTGTCGCAATTCGTGGAAATGAAGAACAATTGTACTCATATAGAAAAGAGGGTCTTACTGCTCAGACACCTTATCCAACTTTTGAAAATGAGAAAATGATAACTGTTCATCAAGAAATATATAGACAATGGAGCAGTTTTCAAACCACTTTTATGGCTGATCTTGAGAAAATTGTCAAAAAGACAGAAAAGAAAGAATTTCAATTTGTCGGCCATGGACTTGGTGGTGGTGAGTTGAATCAAACCAATGTCTGTGCCAATTGACAATCCCTTCAAAACTTCAATGATTTGAACTTCTATCCGAAAACAGCATATGCAGTATTTGCCAGTCTTGCATTCTTGGGTAAATACCAAAGAGTTAATTACAATGCTACAGTCTATACATATGGTCAGCCTCGAATAGGAAACCAATACTTTGCTCGTTTTGTCAATAAATTGATTTCAACTCAAAGGTTAAAAATCTTCCGCTCAACAAGAATAAATGATCCCTTCGTAATATGGCCGGATTATCCTCCATATGTCCACCATGCAACCGAATATTTAATTGATGCCGACAATAAGATTTGTCAATGTGATGGGTCTGAAAACGAGGTATTCAAAAATGAGGACTAAATTTTTGTTTTGATTCAGTGATTTTGATAGCGCTTTTTTTCAGCATTGTGTAGCTGCCTATACCTTTAGTAGTGATGATAAACACAAAGGCCCTTATTTTGGAATTATGATGGATAAATGCGTTAAAAATGCTCAAGATCAAGAATTAAATAAATCATTTATTCCCGCTTTGGATTCTTTAGAGAATTTTTAAAAACTTTGTTCAAAACAGGTAAAACTCTAATTTCAAGTTAATTAAATTGGAATATATGATTTTTTTCTTATAATTCATTAGTATAAATGCAATTAAAAAAAAGATCAACAATAATCTATCTAATAAAGTTTGTAGTAACACATTGATGTATATCAGATTTTAAAGAATGAAAAATTGCTAAGTATTTTTAATCAAAAAACACAATTATTGGTAAGAAACAATAATCAATTCTGAAGCTGATATTGAATTGTCCCAATTAAGTTTTGAATAACTCATGAACTATTATCTGTTTTTTCAAGATTAAAAATAGTCAAAGATAAAACACTGGTATTTTCCAACAATAATTAATCGCTAAATTTGTTATCATATTCCATGCTTTACGAGAAAAGTTGATAGAATTCCTCTTTTTAATTTATGAAGAAAATTTTATGTTTTAATAAAATAAAAAAAATATATTTTAAAATCAATTATAAATTGTTTTTTAATGAATTAAATAAGCCATTGTATTTTACAAAAGATAATGAACGTAGAAAAATTAAGATTAAAGGCTAATATGGGTTAGAGCAATATCAAGAAAGTAGAAATTCTTTAAGATAGACAATGCATATTAGCATTCAATCGATTAAAATAATTATTTCAAATTAGAATTTCTATCCAATTTTTTTTGTTAATAATATTCAACTGGAATTTTAATTTTGTTTAATCTGCGCAAAACTTGTGAATAAAAAGTGGTCATTATTTTTAAATTTTTCTAGTACTACATGTTAAATCGAATTGTTATGCCATTTCTAAATTTTTTGGTTTTATTAAAGAACTTTGTAATCAATGTTTTTAATAGTTCAAATTATTATTAAAAATCTTATATATTAAAATAAAATTTTTCTTAAAATTCACATATTCATTCTAATTAATATAATTTACTATATAATATAATTTTTTGTTGTATTAGATATTTTTTAAATTATATTTAATATAATATTGAAATTTTAATTAAATAAATATAAAATATTTTTTCTTTGTAATTCTGGCTGAAAAATATTATTTTTATTTAATATACTTTTTTCTGTACAATATTTTTTTTCCGAGTATAAATTTAGTTTTTACTTGTAAAGTGTAATTTTTATATCTAAATTGTTATATTTTTTAATTATTAAATTCTTTGATTGTATTTTTTGATAGTTTGTTTTTTTAATAATTTAACTTTTAGGGTTATTATCAAAGTTTTTAGTTATTTTTATTAAAATTAGTCTTTTTATATTTGCAATTGTCTAAAATAAATATATAGTCAACACAATTAAATATTAAATTTAATTATGAATATAAATTTTAACAAAAGTTTTTTAAAAGATATTTTTGTTTTTATTAAATATGGTTACTTTTTTCATAAAAAGTATTTATTGATAGCTTAAAACTTTTAATAATTTGAAATAATGATATTATAATAATAATAATGTAAGTTAATAATAGAAATTAAGGTTAATTTCAGATTTCAGATTTCAACTTATAGCATTGGAGTAAACAGTAAATTATGATATTTTCACATGTTCTTTCACAAAAATATTGTTTTAAAAATACACTGTTGATTATAGTCAGGACCACCAACAAGTATTGGTACAGGTAATAAGAAGATTTATTAACTATTGATATAAACAATGGAATTTTATATTAAGGGTTTCAGAGCAAGAAATTTCATTGTCATCAGCAGATATTTGGTATAAATGGCTATCTATATAAAAAGTTTTGGCTATATATAGTTTCATTTTCTATTCAAAGAAATTTAAAATAAGAAAATTAAAAAATTTAAGCTCAAATACAAAACAATTAAATTAAATTCTAACTGCTGCGATTGAGTTCTAAAAGTTTATTGCATGCGAAAATATTGAAATATAAATCTATGACCTGATTTTAGCTTGGCGTGAATTTTGGAAAAAAACATGTCGAATTGATTCTAATTCAAAACGATTCAAAATGATAATTGATGACTTCACATTTTCAAAACAAATTTGTACGGTAACGGAAGTAAATTTCTTTGATTAACTTGATTATTATCAGACTGATCAATCTTCAATATACTGACTTTTCTCATGAAAATATGCTCATAATTAATAATTTATTCCCACCTAAGTTTGGAATAAATAAATTACTTTTCTGCCACAAGAAAAGTTGACCAAATCGAGGAGTTTTTTTTGGTTCATTTTAACAGTAAAAAAGTTTACTATCTTATCTTTTATTACCGTTTAATAAGAAACATAAATTTTTTAAAATGGATCAAATGACTTAATTTTCTATTTTTTCAAAATAGATTTATTTTCCAGGTCAAACCAGAGAATTCAAGACAAAAGCTAAGAATGGAAAGCCTTTTAATATGTAGATAATTCTCTTATGCAAATTTGCCATTAAAACCTTCCTAATACGTAGTCTTTTACAAATTTCTTCATCATCTTGGCAATTCAAAAAGGAATACAAAACCAAGTTTTTTAGTAGTGAGAAGGTAGATCATTTATAAAAGATCAAAAACATGTAGATTTGTAAAGAAGTCACAAATTTCAAACAAAATTAAATTTTCAAACCTAAATATTTATTTTAAAATTGATTCAACCTCGTTTAATAAATAATTTTTTGTTTGTAGTCTCAATTAGTTGGCTCTTTTTCGTATTAAACATTTGATGAAGTACAATCTTATCTAAATTTTCAAATTAGTTTTATTTATATTAATTAATGCCCGAAAAACATCCTATTTGGTATTTCCAATGATTCAAAGGCGTACTTGACTTTTTTGTTTTTATCTTGCTAAATATTCGATGGTCTAAAGAATGACCCTTGTATCTAATGAGGAACTTTTATTTCAACATTAAAATTTGCAAGCAATAGATAGAAGAGGTAAAAAAAATGATATGAAAGATTTTGTCTAACTAAACATTATGGAAGTAAAAAAAATTTTATATAATTATTGTCCAAATAAAATTATAATTAATTTTATTAATTTTACTAATTTTATCCTTAAATTTTGAACTAAATGCAAGGCTAATATCAAACCAGAAGTTCGTTTTATGTATGTGTATGTGGGGGGGGGGGGGGGGTTTGGTTGGACTTTGGGTGGAGCTGTAAATTTTTCATCCCTATCTCGTGAAATTTCTGGAGATTAAGGTTAAGAGCACGGTAAAATCCGGCCGCAACCTCTTTCAAGGGAAAGATCCCAGTTAGAAGGATCATTGTATCCAGAGTATGACGCAGTCGAATGAGAAGACCTTTTCAGGATGCTCTCAGGGTGTAACTGTTCTTCCAAGTTTTGAGTTGGCATCGCGAGCACTAGTTGCAAGCTCAGCTGCAAGATGCAAATAATCGATAGCAAAAAAAAAGTGATTGGAGATTTTGGATATTGAATCATTTTTGCAGTTATTATTTTGATATATGTTTGAAATATGAAAAGTTTTAAACTGTAATGAGCCCGCTTGAGCATGTTGGAACCCTTCCACTTTATATGAGATTTTCCCTCATTTTAGCCCGTTATTTTATCAAGGGCATACGATTTCTGAACCAGAAACTCCTGCTACAATCCTGTAAACCAACTTTACAGACGAGATGCATTTCTCAAAAGAGCCCGTTCTGATAGAGCAGCATTAACCCCAACGCACAATTAAATATTAAAGATTCGGTTATGTTTTCTGTGATAAGGTCCAAGATTGAAGATCAGTTTCGTCGAAGAGAACACAATCTAAGATATTTAAGGGTAAACTTAATAATAATGCGAGAATTCTGGGAATGGGTGCTAAGTTTAACATGAAAAAGTTGTGAGGAATACTTTTTTATAAGCAAATAAAAGAAATTTAATTCAAAGTATCAGGCTGGAATGATTTTTTAACTTTAAGTGTTTTCAACGATCTGGAAGACGCGTGAGAAACTCTAAAAATATATAATCAAATCAAAGATAAGATTGTAAACAAGTTATTAGAGAATTGACGACAACAAATATTCAAAAAACTCCACCTTTTTGAAATATAAACAGTGTGGGGTTCGGAGCGAAATGCTGAAATACGGAAAAGCTTACAACGAAAATTAAGTATTGATTGGTGATCAAAGATAAAAAATGATTTTTTAATAAGAATATCTTGGGCATTAAAAACCAGAAATAGACTTGAAAAAAAATAAAAGATGTCATCGTAAAGAAAGCAACATTATTTGCGGGGGGAAAATGGATTGAAAATCAACGATGATCTTTTGAGAAAATATTCACAGAAACATTATTGCGGCATCTAGTTTTGATTTTCTCACATAAGACCAAATCCTCATAATTATTTGGATCATTGGCAAAAAAAACATAGATGCTTCAAATTGCAAACGTGGAAAGTTACTATTGTTTGAGGATGAAAAAGTTTTGATCGTTGAATATCATGAAGCTCAACCGGTATATTTAAATTTGATACGATAACGCGAGCCAATCATAACTGGTGATCTATATAAACTATTAAAAATATAGGTAAAGAATTGAAAAAGTTAATTAATAGTTCGAGGCGTATGTGGTTTAGTGGTATAATTACCGCCTGCCACGCGGTAGACCTGGGTTCGATTCCCAGCATACGCAAGAGGAGTATCTTTTATCAAATACCCTGTATATGGTATCATATATATTGAGAAAAATATATTTTAACAAAGGCCAATTTTATTTGTCACAACTGATTTTGATGTTTATCATATATTATAATCACTCTTCCACAATCAGATATTTTAATTCAAGCTAATTGTTTAAATTTGGGGCGTGCTGCAACAAAACCAGACAAAGTGAACTTGTGACATCATTCGAAGCATGAAGTTTACTTTTTCCGTTTTTCATGTGATTTTTTAATGATCCAATATCCTCCGTATAAAATAATTGGGGTAATTAAGCCAAAAGCATAACTGCTCATTATTTTTTCCATCTTTCAAATTAATCTTTTGTTTATACTCTGACAAAATCTTCATCCTTAAGATCACTTACTGAGGTTTTGAATATGCCGACGCACTTGTAATCCGGCATGGCATAATACTTACCGGGTCCTAAATGGTCACGGGTAGAAGTAATTAAAGCATGGTTATCATCAATAAATAAATCAATCAAAATCAGGATGATTATCTCTTATTCATTCTCAACGATGGGGTTTGTTTTCGTTACCAATCTTTTTAACGTATATAATATCAATCATGCACTGTGGGAAGCTAGCAAAGCTTTTAGCAAATCTGCTTTCTTTGGCTTTCACTACTGCTGGCTTTTCACCAGATCAAGTTTTTTTTCTTTCATCCCAGTTAGTAAGAGTGGTGCTTAGAACCAATAACTCACTGATTAAGCCTTGTTGTAAAGCTAGCAGAATTTCTTTAGCTGGAGAAAGAAAAGGAGTGTCAGGTCCAGAAGCTGCTTCAGTAAGCTCTCAACACCTAGGGTCTCTTTTTCTGGATGCTTTCTTCTTTCACTTTGTAATTTGGAGTAAGTTAGAGCAGCTTGTTTTTCTTCGTCAGTAGCATCAGAAAATATTAGTTTCTTATTTGATCCTTCGTAAGCAGTCATTACGTTACCATCTAAACTAGAGCTAGTTATCTTGGCTCTTTCTCAAAAATTTCTCAAAAGAAATAGTCAATCCACCAAATTTATAGTTACACCTCGGACGGAAGGGAAACAAAACCTCATCCCAGTCAGCAATCACTTTGATCGGACGATTTTTTGGCTGATTTGCTTAATTAAGCAGTGGAGGCAGTTAATGTAATTTTGGCTAGACATAATTTTATTTTTAACATCCGTTCAATGGTTTTGGGCAAGTGACATCTTTAAAAGCATCCTTGACAAAAGGCCGAATATAATTATAAAGGTATTCTTGCCTTTCATACTTCATAGGAGGAGGCACTAGCACGAAAAATGACAAGGCATTGATTTTTTCTTTACTCTTCGAAGCATCGGGTTTGCCAATTTTTAAAAGTCTGAATTCCTGGAAAGGACCATTAGCGAATTCTTGGACTTTGACCACACCAGGGTTGGCCCTGGTAAAAAGAAAATGTTGAAACTTTTGTAGACCGGGTAGTTTTTTAAAATAAGCTTCCAGACCACTTATGATGTCAAAATATTGAAAGCCGGCTCCATCATTATAGCGCCGCGCTTTATTTAGTCTGGCAACACTAGACTTTTTTACTACTTCGATCACATGATCCACACAATTTACAGTCGTTTTGCGGTATAGTTTCTTAATCAATCCAAAACTGCCATCACACTTGAATTTAGTATGTCCAGGTACCATAAAATTTAATTCGATACTTTCATAATAACCACAAATTACCAAATACAGATAAATCAAATGGTAGCATTATTTTTATACTGTCCTCCTGCATTATCGCAAGTAATCTTTAAATACTTTTCACCTTTATTCAATTTCTTAATTCCATCGAATACCATGCTCAGTGTGCCATTAGGACCTTTGCCGATAATTTCGTCTTCATCAAGAACGTAATTAATTTGTTCGCGTACCGCCTCATCTTGAATACCAAATAAATGCACTTTACGTGGACTAAGATAATAAATTTTACTTACCTGTTGATCAGAATGAGCTTTACCTCTTGTTATAAAATGCTCATCTACCAATTTTCTCTGCTGTTCTGCTAATCTCGTATTTTTGTTGTAATAATTTCTCTCTAATTTAGCCTTAACTAAATGTTCTTTGTATTTTTTCAACAAATCTCTTGCCTCCTCTTCCTTACGAGCATTATACTGTAAGTCATTCCGAAACCGTTGACATGTATCACATAAATCCGTTCTTGGACTCATGATTTGAATGTAAGGCGTTAGTTGATGTCATAACTTGCGGAATGCATCATATTTTAACAATTTCAATGTGCTATCAATTTCGAGACCTGCAATAAAATCACGATAGATTGATTTGTAACTCGTTTCGGCTGGCAAGAGTGTAAGCGATTGAGTAATGCGATTGACATTTCTACCGGGACTTGGTAATCCATTGATTTCAGCATAGTTTTCGAAAAAATTCTTCACAGCGGTAGCAACAGTTATATCAATGATTATTTTGGTTTTCCATCGTGGCACTTTTTTTACATTACCATGAACGCGTGGTATTACACCATTCGTTGCCAGATGATTTCTGACGTTTTCGAAGTGAGTACGACCAATTCCCAACATATTGAGATATGTTTTCTGACAAAGGGGCATATTGCAACCTCAGTAGTAAAAAGTTCTCTTATTAGTACGCGTTTTCTTTTTAAAACGTCGGCTGGCAGTTATTTCTCCACCATTCATTGCTTTCAGTTGGGCCATTAAAAATATGTCTTGTTCAGATCTAGAGAGAGCTTGAAACGCCTCACGTAATTCGGCAAACTTTTCTCTTGTAATCTTTCTTGAGCAACCACAATTGCAACCTATCTCCAAGAAACGCATGGCTTTTTCATATTCAGTCGAACCATTATAATTAGAATTTTTCATATACGGGTATTCCTATATATAAATTTTATTGACTTTATGTTTAGCAGTAGCACGTAATTGATCACACATTGTCCTATAAACATCCTGTATTGCTTTCAAAGCATCAGCAGCAGTTGGTCTCGGTTTTGTTTCCCGCATCCATCTGCCTCTTTCCACAACATCAGCTGAGAGGTCGAGAATCCATACAGCTGCATCTCTTATTAGCTTTCCCGCACTCCAAATGTCAACTTCCCCTTTATGATAATCATTAAACACTTCAGGTGCATGGTTTGCACGTTCAAGATGTGATGCAGCACGGGTAGACATACTGGAAGCATCATCCCAGTCAATTAGCATCCATTGTGACCCATGCAATTGTATTATATTTTGCCACCTTATATCTCTATGAAAGATAGGTGTCTCAGCTTCATGCATAACCTATATTAAAAAACATGGATGAGCTACTGACTGTAGAAATATTTGTTGGTAGTTCCACAATACTCACGCTCAGTGCCTCGAGGACGCAAATAATAGCTTCCAGCAACTCCTTCTGCGTATTCGGTCTAACACTCATTCCTTTGGGTGCAAGATATGCTACACATCCATGATCATTATCTGTATATGAAAGAATGAGATTATCAACATTTGGCACATGTTCATTTTTGAGCATATTATAGATGTTCCGGAGTTTTTGGGTGCACTGTTCACCATCTGGACCATGGTAAGTCTTTTTGATGCATGTGCCAGTTACACAAATTGTTTTATTTTCTCAGCAAGAAATATACACCGTTAGACTAGAATATAAAGCTTGTCATAACAAATTCCTCAACGCACCTCTCAATAGGGACGAACTCTGTAGTTTCGCGCCACACTATTACATCCTGAACCAGCTCAATGATAGTGCATAAATTTATGAGTATTCGCAAATTACGGATACGTTCTTTCCTCAGACTCAAATCAACGGTTCCAATGGGGATAATATCTGGCTTATAACTTCCAAGTCGCGGCCGGCAAAGAGCAACATAGGTTAATGATGGTCCAATAGCATAGTAACCTGCAAAAGAAGAAGACTACATTTGTTAACCAATCAAATGACCAACAGAATAAAAACTAAAGACTTACCCAAGACATAAGGAGCTGGATCATAAGTCCATTGAATTTTATCCACGAGCTCAGTCCACGCCTCTTCCCTGCTATGAGGAGCCTTTTCCTCCCCCCTAAATGGGGATACTCGGTTGAGAATGAAACCAAAGTCTGGGCGCATGTTATTAGAGATCATGCGTTGGTTTGTATTTCGGACGGAATGACCACTTGAAAAGAAAGTCTCAAGAAATCTTCGAATATTGGTGTCCCAAAATGTGACAAATGAATACTTAGTCCCATCAAGCGGAGGCGAGGGGGTCATAATTGCAGACCCAAGCACACCAGTGACGAAAGTATAAGCACTCTCAGTGTCGCTGACACGGAATAGGATCTCTAGGTCTTCAGCCGTGCACGGATCTTGATAACCAGATACGAGGAAGGTGTCAAACTCATCCCTAAGAAGGGGAACCTTTATGTCATTCGTGAGAGATTGTTCGAGGAATGTAGCAAGTTCGTCAGAATCCGGGAGCGATGGCTTAGCCCTTTTCCTTAACCTATCAAGGACCTGTGCACTAGCATCAACTATAGTTTGTATGCAGGAAATAAGATTATAATTAGGTAATAATAACTAACAACCCACTCCTCTGTAACTTACTTTTTTCATAGGGACGCTTATTTGCTGAAGCAAATCAAAGCAGTTTGAAAGGGGAAAGTACAAGTTAGTCAATGCGCAACAGGATAGCAAATACCCAAACTCGTAATAAAATTATAAAAAAAGATTAAATAAAGCGTTGAATAACATTACAAGGTGTAAACAATAAGAGAGTGTATGGAAGATTTAATGGAATGAAATGTTTTGAATAAAATGGAAATAGGGTGATGCACACGTTAAAAAGTAACGGCGAAAAAGCAGTACGTCCCCACTCTACCCTATGTACACACTACTCTACGTCCCCAACGCCCGAGTCACAAAGTCGTTACCTGTCTGAGATTCTGTACGCGCCTGCCGCAAGTCGTTATCACGCTTAATCCACACCTCTCTACACTCCTTCACGGCGTTCTCCAGATCTGCCTCTTTCTTCGTCAGCCTCTCCAGCGTAGCCTTCTCCTTTACCATGAGGTCCTCCTTGTCTCTCAACTCTTCTAGTTTTATTCCTCCGTATTTCAACTCCTGAAAACTCTTCAACGCCGCGCTCGCCTCATCCAGCTTCTTCTCTGCCTTCTCCAGTTGTTGCTGGTAGTACTCAAGCGTAGTCATGGTGGTTTTTGTTTTGGTTTCGATGGGAAGATGTTGCTGCGCGATGAGATCTATATACAAACGCCGATCAGTGGCTTGACCTTTTTACAATGTAACTATTGCTCCCCTATACTTTGGTCGCTCTGGTGAAATTTATGCCATGTATTGTTATTATAAATGTTATTAAAGTCTATGTTTCTCCTCCCCCTTTCTTTATCTACCCATTTTTCAAGCGCTTCGATTGTTTTTCTCGAGAATTGGCTTTTTTCCTGGCAAAGGCCTTTTAGAATGAAGGCGATAATGCCTTTTCTTTCGCATAGTTTACGGAGTTTTATGACAACTTTGTTGAATAATACTGAGTCCAGCTCAGAATTTCTATCAAATAACTTATTGAGATATTCCCATAAATGCGTTATGTTTGATAAATAATTTCGATTAATGGGTTTAGACTCAATTGTCCTTGATTCTGTCGCTTGAAAAAGCATTTGAGTTATAATTCGGACTTGATTGTGAGTTTTATGGTAGAGAGAAGTGCCAGCAATAAGCGTGATCAGCAGCAGTAACTCGCAGAAGGTTTCAATAGCGAAAGTGAACATTTTGAGTGGGATTGTTATTTGATTTTTGTAGATTATGAAATTATGCTTTCGATAAATGCAGATTGCAATTTGATCTATTGTAATTTGTTTTTTTAAGCGAAAACGTGGGTGAAATGGTGCTGGTTTTATACCAATTTCAAAATTATAAGCGTTCATTAAACATACATCATAACATGGACTTGAAACAGTTGATTTACCGATCAAACGGCTTCTGTGTTTCCGTTTTATTACCTTTAATACCCATTGTTTCTAAAAAGATACAGGTTTTGCTGGTCATAAATTGTGTCGGATTTGTAGTACTTGGGGCACAGCGAACCAAAATTATCGTATTTATTGCTATTCTTACTCGAACAGTATATAAAGAATCATCTGATTATCGATAATTATAAAGAAACAGATATTTACTTTATGTCTCTAGCTTCGTTTCTTTCTTGGTTCATCATAAGTTGAGGTTAATGTTCGTTTATGGTTTATTATTTTTCGTTCTTCTCGATAAATTTCATAGGTGATCCTGGAGAGTTTGGGTGTCATTCATTTTAAAAACGTATGGAGCAATTTTTTCTCCTTGTTCATTCTTTAAAATGCTTCTAATAGTGCTGTAATACTTTGGTTCCATGGTAAATTAGTTTCATATATTTTATTTTTATATAAAGATATCCCTATATTAATCATGCTATGATTTATATTCATCACATTCTGGCACATCATAATCAGCCTCTCATTTATAAAATGTTCACTTTGTCTGGTTTTGTTGCAGTCTGCCCCATTTCACAAAGCGATGATGCTGATGATGACGATGATGACGATGATAAATTGTAATTTAAATACTTTTTGAAATATAATGAAATGTACTGAGTTGGCGTATTTATAATTTTAGATTTTTTCCTTGACTGATTACTAGACTATTGCTTCTTACTTTAACAGAAACCCACATTTGACATTTCTAAATTTGAATCATCCATAATTTGATCTGACAAGTTTTACCTCAGATTCTTTACTACTTATTGATAAAGACGGTTATGAAGATATAATTGTGATGCGAGTGGCAAAAAACTTTAGATTTTAAACTATTTTGATTAATTTTGGTTTGCTTTAAAATTTAGAAATCTTTAAATTAATTAATAAATTATTTTATTATGAAAGAATAAAAATCATTCTTTACAAAAAGTAAAATGTGAATAACTACAAAAATGGCAACGTTTTTATGGAAAATATTTATCAATTTTGACAAGATTCAAGTAATTTGAGTATCTACTGCTTTCCCAAAATATGCACACTTTGTTTTCCGATAATAATAACATTTGTTAGAAATGACTTACCTTTGTGTAAATTAGATGAATAGCTATTTAAATAATTCTCATCAGTCCCGTTTGTTACAGAGAACATAAATTTAATTTAATCCGAATATTTTTAATATCTCATAAAAACCAATCGGCCAATTAAAAAAAATTCTCTCAAGATGTGCACAGCACAAATTTGATCATATTATTTTCAATCTAAAATTTTATAATTCAGAAATTTATATCAATTAATCTGTTCATAAACTTCAATCTATTTAAAAAAATGAATGTATTTTGGTAGCTTTGCAAAGATTGAATAACTAGTTTGGTAAATAGTTAATTATTGGGTTAATAATCAGATCAATAATTTCTTTCTAAAATAAATTTGTACGTTAATTATAAATGCTTAATACAAAATAAAACAATAATATATTTTATTTATATATAAAGATACTTAAATCAATAAAGTTTTATATATAAAAAACTTTATTGATTTAAGTAAAAAATTGGAACGATTTAATTATAAATGATGAATTTATATAAAACCAAATAAAATATATATATTAATAAAAATTAAATAACATCTTTAAATAATTGTATTAATATTTATACTTTGAATCTGATTTGTTTTTACAAACATATCTAAATAAAGTAAATATTAACCTAATAGTAATATATATTTAAATATAATAAAACATATCAAATAATTTTATTTTTATAAAATAATAAATGTAATAAAATCAATTATTGCTGTATTTCAAATAAAGCATGTTTTTTGTATAAATTATAATACATAAACAAAACAAATAAAAATAATAAAATTTTGATATTATTAAGTTAATTTTAATAATGTAGAATTGTAGATTAATGTATTGTATTAACTTTTATGATTTTTTCGAATATTAAAAATTATATATTATAAAAAATTGAATAATTAAAAATTAAATAACGAGAATAAATTACAAAATAAAATTGTGAATATTATAATTCATTAATTAATTATTCTCATTAATGGTTTCTTTTATTTAAAAACATAATAACAAAATATTTAAACTATAGACAATTAAAAAAAATTTATAAATAAGATTGATAAAATTTTTTTAAAATGTGTGCTTAAGAATTCTTATACTATTTTTTTTAAGAATTTATTAATTAAACAAATTGTCAATTTTAGAAAAATTTAATTTAATATATTGATTTAAAATGTTGTATAAAATGTTAATAAATGTTAAGGTAAATTTGGATACAATTTTTAAATCATGTTCTTTGTTTTTTCAATATTTTTAAAATATATTATATTATTTACACTTTTGGTTAAATTATTGTCTGTAATAAAAAATTTCTTAAAAACTTTTGATTATTATTTGAAATTAATAAATAAATAATCTAATTAATCATTAAAAAATAATATTTGTTTTATATTTTTAGTTGATTTTTTGATATTTAGAATCTTAATTCTTAAATATTAATGAGTTTTTGATAATATTAATTTTTATTATACTCATGCATTTTTTATGTTCTTTTCATATCAATGTAAAAATTAATTTAATGTTATGTTATATCGAGACAAATATAATTAATTGAAGTATTTTTAATCAGTAAAAAATACTAAATTAAACCAAAAATATGTATTACAAAAATTCTAAATTATTTTTGAGATACATATATCAGATATTTAACTTAAATCCGAAATTCAGATTCGAAACAATACAAAACATGAAAATCATCTATTTCGACTGTGCTTTTCGCTTTTCTGCTCTTTGCCTCATCTTTGGGTATGAGTTAAAAGGCAAAAGGTCGCTCAGAATTTATTTTGAACGAACATTTACTTTCACTTTATTATTATGAGGACATGAACCTATTTTAACATCAAAATAAGGGCCAGCATGGGTTCGTGAATCTGATCCTGGAGCCGAGCTAATACATCCCTAAGCAAGAATTTTAAAATTTAAATAAAACTATATTGAAGAATCGATTTCATTCACATCTTTGAGACAAACCTCATGTTCTCCAACGTCAAAAGGAACTCTACATCGTAAAATTGACGGCTCGGTTCCATTTTTTCCTCTAAACCAAATTTCTTCCCCAGCATGGACATACTGATAATTCACCCCCGAGACAGGACTCCTGGGTGTTGGGTCATTTTTGCTAGTGAAACGCCAAATATTTATTAATCTTGCTGCGTGCTTTGCAAAATTTTCATTTCCAATCTTAGGCATTCCAAATGTGTAAACGTTGGGAATTTCAGGTCGGGGAATTTGCATAGTTTCTTGGAGGGCTAGTGCTGCTAAAACTGCGTAAGCTAACATTGAAAGCCAGATAACAGGTAAGATTGATTGAGAAGTATTGTTATTATAAAAGCAAAAGATAGGAAATATCACCTACCCGCACCAACTCCATATCCAATCGTATGAACTTCATAAGAATCATGAATATGAGCAACAAATGGTCGCATCAACTCAATAAAGACTTTTCTAATATCGTTATTAAAGTGATTATTGAACCATTTATTTACCATAGATCCATGGATTCCTGGATAATGAGATTGACCAGGATCTTCACGAACGTATAGGTCCAGATTACCCTCGTTACCCTTAAAACTTGCAATTATTCTATTATTTGTTCTAAAAATGTGAACTAGAAGGTAAAAATATTTGAGCTTTGTCAGATGTTGATATTGTGAATGGAATGAGTGAGAAGCTGGAATCTTAAATACCTTTTATATCATTATTGAGAGTGTGAAATTTTTTTTCGCAGTAAACTACATTAAATAAGTGAACAATTTTTTCATATTTTTTCAACAAGACGCGATCTGTCAATGGATTCCTTTGTGGAAAATCCGATTGGTGTGAATCTTCAGCAAGTATAAAGTTATTCTCATTATCGCTCTCTTGAAAAATTGAATTTTGATCTTTTACGTTTGTGACGGGCGTATTAATGATCGTAAGGTCGCTTTCTATATTTTCCTGAGAATCTAGTGTTTCATAATTTTGTTCAAGTAAACCCTGATCAGAAATCATTAATGAAGTGTCAGCAAAATCAATTTCTCCAGGTTGATTGAGGTAAATATTTTTAATGATGTCATTTATCCCATCCGAAAAAGAAGCTTGATAAATTGAATTTTCTTCACCCAAAAGATTAGGCATGCTCTTAAATGAAAGGAAGGGTGATCGATTTAATTCATTATTAAGCTGGAGTCCTTCATATTGGGTTTTTGGTGAACTTTCTATCTTATTAGAAATTAACTTTTTATTTTCTAGGCCATTTAATGATTTTAAGGAAGCATCTCGTTTATAATTGAATGAAAATGGCATCCCATTAGCAAAAGAATTGAGACGTAAAGATAGGAAAATACAAAATAATCTCCTTAGTTTCATTTTTTGCTCGCTTTAACAGTTGGCTTGAAAGAAAATATTCCTTTTTTCGC
The DNA here is from genome assembly GCA_016748015.1 of Geosiphon pyriformis. Classification (NCBI taxonomy): domain Eukaryota; kingdom Fungi; phylum Glomeromycota; class Glomeromycetes; order Archaeosporales; family Geosiphonaceae; genus Geosiphon; species Geosiphon pyriformis. The sequence goes on along the minus strand of JAAOMT010000495.1, from coordinate 2,574 downwards.
ATTTTAATAAAAATTTAGGAAACTAACTAATATTTCAATCCAATCAAATTATTCTGTAGCACTAAAACATCTCGATGTTGATTCATTGTTTATTTGCTCCCTGTCAAAGACTTTTAAGGCAAGCGTTGTAGTTTCAAATTTGCTGTTTCTGTTTTTAGTTGGGTTTTTATTACCAAATTAAGAAGTGATAATTCGACTCGCCTCTTGGTTCCTGATTATGGTCTATCAGTCGAGATTCAAGATTCGATGAAATCATCGTTAACGGAAAATGATTGCCAAGGGATGAAACGTAAAGGATTACTTTTAAACGCGTTTATTTTTTATGACGAATAAAAAATTAAAATTCTCGATAATTTATCATTACTAGTTATTAAATTTTCGCCTTTTGTTTTTGACATTTTCCATTCGTAACCCCGAAATAAGGACCAACATGGTTTACTAATGAAGCATTTATCTGTGAATTTATGCATCCCTACATAATATCATATGAATATAACTCAATCAACAAAGTTTTAGTTTATAGCTATCTGAACTCAAAAGCCTTGATATTCCAAAACACTTACATTACTTTCATCAAGCATGAATGGACAGCTATATGCCTTTTGATTATCTTTTTCTTTTATCCACATCTCCTTTCCAGGGTGTATTTCTATATTTTCCGCAGGATTTTCAAATTTGACTCGGTTTCGAGGAACATAATCATCTACATAGGTCACTCGCTAAATATAAACCATACTTTCAGCATATAAGACAAACTCCTGATTTCCAATACGAGGCATTCCATATGTGTAGACATTTGTCACAATTGGTATTGAAATAGGTTTGGTTTTTTGAATCGCTATAGCAGCTAGTAAAACATAGACTGCATTAAAAAACTGAAGAAACTTGATTAGCTTCAAAAAAAAGTAAGAAAGAAATGAAATGAAATGAAATGAATAAAGCAATGCTTTTATCTTTCAATTACCACCACCCATGCTAAATCCAGTAAAATTAAAAGTATAGCCCTGGGTGAACTTTAACACTATGTTATTCAAAACATTTAATAAACTTTTTACGGCGGCAGGACTAAAACTCCGAAACTCATTTATTAATCTTCACATTTGCTTCTTGTTTAAATGGTACGAGATTTTGTTTGATCATTAATGTATTTTTGGAAATTTTTTTAATCTCCATAAATGGCGATTGTAAGTAGACCTTTTTCCACGGATAGTAATACGAGAACTTTAAAGCAACAGCATAAATTTGCAAACTTAATTTACTTGGATGATTTAATTCTGAAAAACTGTGATTCTAACCTTTGATATTTTTGTTTATAGAAATTATTTTGCTGCTGCAAAAAACCTCATTTGTAATTTGAGCATTTCTCTTTAGTATCTTCAATAACTCGTCATCTTTTGAAATTGGCTGCGAATTCTCATCGAAAATAGGATTAATAAAATTTTCTGATTTTGTTAAAGGTTCTAAAATATTGAAGTAATTTTTAGATATATTCTGCTGCTCAACTTGTAAATTTATATTCTGAAGGTTTAGAAGTGGAATTGTAAAATATGATGTAGATTCGAAAATACTGAAATCATTTTCGTATAAATTTGGTGTTTCCGAATTCAGTATGTTGCTTGATGACAAGTGATCGTTAGGTAACTTGTTTTAAAAGATTTCTAATGCTAATTTATTTTCATCTGATTCTTCATTAAAAATTTCGGAATCATTATTTTTGATTGAAAATAAAAGTTCATCATAAAAGCTTGGGCTATAGATATTTTCATCTCTTTCTGAATTCATTTTATTGTTTATTGTTTTTTGTTAAAAGAAAGGCGTCAATTTTTAAAAATACTAATACCACCAATAATAACCATAGACTGATTTCCATCTTTATCAGTGTAAATCGAGTTTGTAAGAGGATTGATAGAATATCTGTTAGGATTTTCTCTTCCAAATCCTCGTTCCTATTTCAAGTTTTATTTACAACTTGCCATGATTAACACCAAAATAATTCAAAACTATTCAGGAGATTGAAGATTAACTTGGCTCGAACCAATTAATGAGTTGATAGAAACGGCAAACGTTTAAGATGTTTATTTTTATAAATTGCAAAACTTTATCAAATGAAGTAATTATTATTGAACGTTTCATAACTTATCAAATTATTATGACTCACATTACCTGCATGATTATCTAAAAGGCAAAGGGAAATATATGTACATAAAAATAAAAAAATTTTCCGAAATTTGTTTCGTGAACAAATCGACAAAATATTCAAACATCCGAAAATCTTTGCCGATAGGAATTTAAAATGAATAACAGATAGAAAAAAACACCTATGAATTTGATAAATAAAAAACCCAGAAGGATGTTTTGCATGAAAATTAGATGTTGAAGAAGCTGTGAATCTAATAATTAATCAGGTTTTGTATCACTCATTAAATAATCTTGATTCATGATTTTTATCATATCGTTTAAATTATTTTTTTGAATTGGTTTTTTTCTTCAACTACATCTATTTGAATTTTAAATTACCATATTGCTAATTTTTTAGTTTTCGAATATTCGAAATTATAAAAAAAGACTCCTGGA
>JAAOMT010000414.1:267374-338460 GCA_016748015.1 Geosiphon pyriformis | reverse complement strand
GACAACAACAATGTTACACCTCTAATTTACAAAGCCCAAGTGGCTAAATATTTCATTGACTTAATTCTAAACAGTAAATTATCTGTTAATGTTATTGTCAAACACTTTTTTAAAGCTATTGATAGAAAGATAAATGAACTTTCAATTAAATCTATAATCAATATACATAGTAACAAAAAAAAAACTTGGTATTGTTAAAGCTATTCTTGTTTGCATCAATAACATCAGCATTAAAATTAATATGAAAGTATTTAAAGCAAAAAAATACATCATAATTGTTGGCAATAAATAATTTAAAAAAGCAAAAGCTTTCTTAATTATAAACTTTATAAATTAACCATTAAATGTGATAAGAAATCTATTGTGATTAAATATCATTATTAGACAATTTCTCTAGTATCCAAGCAAAATTAAGAAAAAAAACAATTAGATGAATTAGATGATGATAAAATTATAATAAAAAAAAATAAAAAAAAATTGTTAAATTTATCTATATTATTTTTACTAACAATAACAAGTTACTAAATAATATTAAAATTAACAAAGAAAGAAGCATTGTAAATAGCAAGCTAATTTGTTGGTTTTACTACAATATGCTTAAAAAGATTTTTGACAAAAAGCCTAGCAAGAAAACCAAATATAGTTATTAATAGTATAATTCTTGTGTTTGGTATTGATGTGACAAATCATTGTATTTTTCTAGTAATAAATACATGTTCTTTCTAATTTATTACAAAGATTAAAAATCTATTAGTTTGATACTTAAAAAAAAAATAAAAAAAATACAAAAGTTTTTTGAAAGTAAACCACCAAAAATACAGTAATTAATAGTAGAACAAAGAAAATCTTTTTTTGAAGAAAAAAAATTGACATTAAAACTCTACTGGCTAGAAACAACTTAATTATTTTAAAAAAAGTAATATTTTTAAACATATTTATGTGATACAATATACTATTATTACCAGAAAAACTCATTCTATCTATTTAAAGCCTTATTAATCTAATTGTCACAATAATAAATTCATCAAGAAAGAAATAAACTGAATAAAAAACTTTAAATTTATACAAAAAATTAAGAATAAATAGGTATTTTCAGTTATAGTGGTATTCAAAAAAGGTAGAACTTTATGTTTTTGTGTTAATTACTAATAATTAAATATTATTACTAAAAAAAACATGTATCTACTTCCCAAGATTGATACAATGCTAAACCAATTCAATAGTACTGCTTTTTTTTTAATCATTAATTTAACTGTTAGATTCTAACAAATAGAAATAGATCTAGAAAATCAAAAAAAAACTGTCTTTATTACCAAGTATAACACTTATGAATTTATAATTATGTTTTTTGGTCTTACTAATACTTCTTTTACTTTTTAATATTTAATAAACAAAGTATTCAAATCAGTAAAAAAAAACTTTGTTCTAGTTTATTTGAACAATATAATAGTATACTTAAAAATCTGGAATAAATATCTTAAATACTTGCAAAAGATTTTTGATCTTCTCAAAAATGCTGGCCTTAAGATTAATTTAATCAAGTCTTTTTTTAAATAATAATTTACACAGTTTTTTGGTTATCTTATTACAAAAGATAGAATCTTTTTTGATTCAGCCAAGATTAAAAAAGTCCAGAATATTAAACAACCAATAAATATTTATAAACTATCCTCTTTTCTTGGTTTGGTTTTTTATTATCACAAATTTGTTAAGAATTTCTCCAAAATTGCCTTTTTTTTTAATTAACTACTTAGGAAAAATGTAAATTATTACTGGAGTATATATCAACAAAAAACATTTGAAACTTTAAAGAAAAAATTGGTTACAGAACCTATTCTTATGTAATTTGACCTGGATCAATTTTTTATTTTTTATATTAATACATCTGATTATAGACTTAATACTATCTTCTTACAAAAAAATAAAGATAACAAAGAACATATAATAGCATATGTCAATAAAACACTTTTATCAGTAGAATAGAACAATTTAATTACTTAGTAAAAATACTTAGCAGTAGTTTGAACTACTAGTTATTGGAATAAATATTTTTTTGGTGTAAAATTTTTAGTGATAACAGATTATTAAGCTTTGATTTGGCTGTACAACAAAAAAAAACTGGAACACAAATGAATAATTTACTGGATATTTCACTTGGACAAATTTAATTATAATATTCAACATTGTAAAAAAACTAATTATTAAAACACTAATATTCTCTTTCGATTTATCATCCAGTGATAATACAATCTTTTTAAACCAAACCAACTTAATTATTAGTAACTCTCTTTTAAACAAACACAATAATGGATTTGGACAACTACTTTACATTAATAAAATTTTTGGGTAAAAAACAATACCCACTAGATTACATTCAACAGCAAAAAAACATTTACACAAACAATCAAATTTTTATTTGATTTACCAGAATCAACTTTACAAAAAAAATAGAAAAAATTCTGACTGTTTTTAAAAAGTTATCAAATTTAAAGAAAAAAAAATTGTAATTTATAACATGTATATTGATTTATTAGCTAAATATTTTGGAAAAACAAAAACAATTCAGAAAATTTTAACTCATTATTATTGGCTTACCTTAGAAAAAAATATTGCTAAGTATATTAAAACTTGTAATACTTGCCAAAAAAAAAACTTTCCAATTACAAAAAAGATATTTATCTAATTTCTGTTGATTAACTATTTAACAAAATTGGTATAGATGTTATTGAATTTTTAACAATAATTTTTAATAGCAACAAATATATTATCACAGCTACTATCTATCTTATAAAGTAAGTAGAAGCAATAATTACTTTTGATCAAACAGCAGTTACTATTGCCAATTTCATTTATAAAAATATAATTTATCACTATGACTGCTCTAAAAATTTTTTTTCTAACAGAAAAAAAGGTTTTCTTAGTACATTAATTGAAAAACTTTGTAAAAAAATGGAAATATATTACAAATTTTTTTTTATCACTTTCAAACAAATGGCTTAGTAAAATATTTCAATAAAACTCTATGTAAAATCTTAGCCAAAACCAGTAAAAAAACAAACTTATAAGACAAAATACTGCCTTTAACTTTATTTATTTATAGAACTGTAAATTATAACATAACAAGTTATGAACTTTTTTATTTACTCTATAGACAAATGGCAATTTTACCAATAAAAACTGATATTGAAACAATACTCTTTGAAAAAATAACAATAAGAGATTACAAAAACATTTTGCAAAAAAAACTTGATACTATTTTTGACTCTTTAATAGAAACATAAATAATTGTTTTTAAGAAAATAAAGCAGTTTCAAGAAAAGCTTAAGAAGAAAAAAATCTATAAAACATTTTTTTTAAGTATTAATAACTTAGTTTTAGAATATTATTTAAACAAAGACAATGTCTATAGTAATAAATTTTTTAACTAATGGAAAGAATTTTTTTTAGTTAACAAAGTTTTGAACAATAGTTCATATATTCTACAAGATCAATATAGAACAATTTTCAATAATTATCCTGTTTACAGTACATAACTTAAGAAATATTACAAATGACCTAATTGGTTACTTGTTGTAGTAATACTGATCCAAATAATTAGTAAAAATTAAATATAAATAAATGCACTACTTCCAAAACAGAAGTATCTTTAATTAACATAAATAACTATTTCTTAAATTAAAACATTCAAAACATTTTTTATATTTTTTATAAGTATTGAATCAAAAATTATCTAAATGCTACTTTAATTATTAGAAAACAAATCATTATAACTGATAATAATAGAACATATGCTGTTATTAAACCAAAAAAAACTGGTGTTGAAAAAAATTCCAATTGGTATATCAACTAAGGCTGTATGTGCTGTGCTATCCGAATTTAGAATAATTAAGTCGATCAAGATGCAATTGATAGGGCTATGACAAAAAGCAGTGGTTGAATTTGAACAGATTGATCATGCTGATTTGGTTGCAGCAAAATGGTTTATCCTAATTGGAAAAGATGTAGTGTGCATTGTTAGATCTGATGTGAACAAAGAATCATGGGATGCAAAAAATGACTGCCAATGGAGACCAATACACATGATATTTAAAATTACATTGCTTCAGTAGGTGAAAAAACTTGTGTTATTGACCATTACTCAGTTTCTTATATCTAGGCCAGGTGTGTTGCTGTTTGTTTTGATTTTGCTAAGTTATTAGATGCTATTGTAAAGACCATGTCTGTTCTGAGAGAAGTCAATTTGTGTTGGTCTCATTTTGTTTCAGCTAAGTGTGCTAGGTGTGAGAAATTAGGCCATACATTTTTGGCTTGTTCTGTTGATGGGAAAAAAGATGTTTTTTTTGGTGTTTTAGCACAGAAAACTCTTTCAAATTCTGATAAAAGCAGGCTGGCTGCCATTTATGCTAAATGTTCAGCTCCAGTTGCTCATTCTGTTTCTTTCAGTGGTGTCTTATGGGCACAAATTGTTGGTGGGTTCTTTTTCTTTTCTCCTTCCATTTGGAATGTTTTGTTGAATGCTAGCTCTTCTTCAGAGATAAAGTCTACTCTGCTGGTGTCTTTGGAATTGAATAATAGGTTTGTCACTCTTAAATGCAGTCTCACCAGCCTCACAGAGCATGTTGATAAGCTGGCTAAGAGGTTAGATACATCTGGGCCAACAGTTTCTCAGCTTAGCTCTAGACATTAGCCGTTGGTGACTTTTTCATTACAGAATCAGGAGGCGAATATAGTGATGAGTGAGAGTTTAGGTGTGGTTACTGGCAGCTGAGAAATCTTCAGATCTGAATGCAATATGGAACATTGTTCATAGGGTCATGGTTTTTTCAGCCAATGGGATATTCAAAAGAAAATAGTTTAAAGATTATGACAGTGTTTTTAGCAAAGTATTTTCTATGTTTCATAAGCTGAAGTTGCTGGTGTTCAGGCTGGTGAAAGCTTTTCATTTGGCTTCAAGTGAGGATTTTGCTTTGTTGCTGGGTACATGGGACAAACTTGACTTTAATGATGTGGCAGAAATGAGATCTTTTTTTTTTTCAAGTTCTACTTTTGATGTTATTTGTTCTGGGCTTGCAAAGATGAGAAAATCTTACTATTCTTCCAAGTTGCTGGAATTCAAGCACACTAAAGAATCTCACATCAGGCAGACCATTATTAGTAAAATAGAAAGTTTTGAATTAAATAAGGGTCATACCATCAGAAGTGTATTGGAGTGTTTTTTTTGCAAGGTGGTGTTGGATCATTTAGTTGTAGGTAATGAATTGATCTTGGAGCCTAATTTGGTTAAGTTTAAGATATATGAGATTATGAAAAGTTGGACTAGGAAACATAGGATGGTGTCTGATATCTCTGATAATTAGACTCACCAATATCAGCCTTTGGATTATGTTTTTGATGGTGCATTTTTCGATGTAATGTGTCTAATTGGTTCTGATGAATTGTTTGCTGTGGTCTCAAATCTGCCTAATGGGAAAGCAGCCAGTCTTTCTGGTATCTCTAATGAATTGTAAAAACATTGTGACAATTCAGTCTTGGATATGCTTTTAGTGCTCTTGAATCTGTGTTTGACTTGTAAATTAGTACTTGAGCCTTGGAAAGAAGCTTGGGTTTCAATGATTCCTAAGCCATATGAATGAAAAGATGTTCTTACAAATACCTGTCCTATTGTTTTGATCAAAACAGCTTACAAAATCTTTTCCAAGATTTTTTTGAATAGAATTTCTTCAGCTTGCAGCACTTATAATGTTTTACATAGGGACAATTTCTCTGTTTTGAAAGGTACAACAATGCAATTGCCCATTTTTGCCATTGGCTCAGTGGTCAAAAACATCTTGGAAAAGAACTGAGAATTGTGGCTGGTTTTGCAGGACATGTGTAAGACCTATAACTCTGTTGGTTGGAAACATCTTAAGAGAAGTTTGGTTAGAATCAAAATGTGTAACAAATTCTTTATATTTTTTGGTAGTATTTACAATATTTGCATTAACAAAATAATAACAGACTTTGGCTTGACTGATGGGTATTATGTTCATGATAAGTTGAACCAAAGAGAAGTTTTTTCACCTCTTCTTTGGTGCATATTTTATGATTTACTTCTATGTAAGGTCAAAAGACAGAAGGATGTGTGTAGTTACAGATTGAATTCTTATTTTGTTTCCAAGTCTGGTCAGGTGAAATCTCAGGCTAGATTGACATCATTTTTTGCTACTGGTGCTTTTGTTAATAATACAATTTGGGTTAGTAGTAGCCAGACTGCTATATAATACATCCTCAATATTGTTAGTGAATTCTTTAGGTTTAATGGCATTTCTATAAATAATGACAAAACTATGGCCATCTTCATCAACTGCCAGATTTCAAATTTCTATCTGACTGTCAGTAGCTCACCTATTTTTGTTGCCAAGAAGGAGAAACCTTATTGTTATTTGGGTATTTTTTTGTTTTCTAAGAGTCTGTTGAAACCTAGTTTGGCTAAGGCATATTCAAATATTTGGTTTTTTGTCAATCTTGTTTTAAGAAAAATAATCTCAGATAAACAATTTGCATATTTAGTGTCAATAGTTTTTTTTTTATTGTCAGTTACAGGACTCAATTCAGTTTTGTTTCTGTTGGTGTTTGTAGTAAATAGAATGCTATGATTCACAAGAGCTTAAAGTCTAGATCTGGTTTCTTACTTGATTTCCCCACTGATGCAATCTATTATCTTTTTTTGTATGGTTTAAAGACTTTTAAACAAATTCAGGCTGAAAGCAAATCGGCATCTCTTGTTTCCTTTGCAAATTTATTGAGTATTGTGGGTTAGTTATTTTCTTACAGGTTTTATGATCTCCAAGTTCTTAGCTGGTGTTCTTGCCACCCTCTGCAATTTCTGGCTCATATTAGAATCAACTCCTCAGACAATTTTTTGGCTGGTATGGTCTGCATTTTTTCTGGATGTGATTTGTTTTTGGGTGGCTCTCCAGCCAGTGCATTTTATTTTCAAAGTGGTACTTTTATGTCTCTTGTTCTTGGCAAGCCTAATTATTTTAAGTATGTCTCTTCTCTTCAGCATTATGGAATCACTTTCATAAACCAGCTGTGTGACAAGCATAGTACTGTTTTTGATTAGACAATCTTCAAGCAGTGAAAGCGATTGGATTTTTGTGGCTCTGTTCCTGTCTGGTTTGAGCTTTTTGTTCATTTTCTTAGTGGTGAGACTTCTCCTTCTGCTTGTTCCCTATCTTTGGATGGTTGTTTCTCTTCTGATATCCTTCAGTCTTGTAAATTTGGTGTTATTAGAGCCAATTTGTTATATGTTAATACTGCTTGTCTTTCTGTGTACACAGATGGATTTCTGAGTGATCTGAGAACTCCTAGTATGATGGCTGGTGCTGCTGCTTTTTTTGAGAACATTGATTTGGGTCTGGGTGTGGGAGTTTTTGGTTTGGTCTCTTCTACAATGACAGAGTTGCAGGCCATTGCTCTGGCTCTTAACTGTATTTCTTTTTCTCATTCTGTCGACTTGTTTTTGGACAGCCAGGCTGCTTTGGATGCATGCAAGTTGGAGTCTGTGTTGGCTTGTCTGGATTTTAGGAATTGGTGTTGGGTCAATTGCTAATGTTATTTATCACAAAAATTTGGATGTTAATTGAATTAAAGTTAAAGACCACTCTGGTGTCTTCAGTAATAAGCATGCTAATGCTTTTGCTAGGCTGCTGTTTTCTCTGATAGGTGCCTACCTCACATGGTCAGTAAACATTTCTTTAGAGCTAATAGTATGACAGTTTTTGGTAATTCTAGGCATTTTGTTTATGATATTTTCTGGTCTATTTACCATACATGTTGGGAAATTGGTTCTGGTTTCCAGATCTTAATAGATAGCCTGTATACTAATATTGATTGGTCTAAGTCTTTATTGGTGTGGCATTCTAATTCTCACTTGACTGTTGGTTTTACTAATACACGCACTGCCAGCTTTTGTTCATATTTTATAAAGACATTGCATTATTGTCTTTCTGTTACAGTACATAAATAACTTTATAATAAGTGTTACTCCAGTGTGGTGTGTTTGTTCTGTAAAGATGTTGAGGTCTTGAACCATGTTTTTTTTTGCCCTTTTGATGCTGCTGGTCATGTTCAGTTGATGGAAGTTCATGTATCTGTTTGGAAAGCATACTCGGGTTTATCTCGCTCTTCTTTTTGTGTTTTACAGTTGTTGTCTACTTGTATTTTTGATGTTGTTGTTGATACAGCTCTGTGTAAAGACTTTGTTTTCAACAATTGGTATCATGAATCTGTTTCCATTTTTAAGGACCCTAAAGTTGCAGCTTAGAATATTGTATCCTTTGTGCACAAGTTTTGTCTTGCTTTCTGGAATGATATTTGACTGGTGTATGCCAAACACCAGGCTATTATGGAAAAGAGTGGCTTGATCCTGCATGATAGTTCTGTTCTTGTCTCGGTTTTGGGTCTTTCTGTGGTGCTCTCAGCTAGTGTGGTTAGATTGTTGGGTATTGCCAATGCATTTGGTATTAGTTTTAGTTCTCATAAGTCTTGTCTGTTTTTCTTAGATATTGGGGACATGGTCTCTGTTTATGTGGGTGTTTAGTGTTGTTTTAATTGGTCTGAGTGGCTGGTTACATGTAGCAAATACATGATTTATACTTAGTTTAGATTATTAATATGATGTATAATACTAGGCCGTATTTGGACTTCACTTATTAAATATAAAAAAAAAGAATACATCTAATATCTGATATAAAATTCTAAGAGTGTTAATATAAGACATAGAATTATACTAGTGTGTTATTATTTGTTGACAGTACAGACTATTTTTCTATTTTCAAATTCTCTGATTATCTTTTAAAAAATAACAACTGAGATATTTTATAAAACTAATCTTACACATTAAATTCATACTTATTTAATTTGCTTTTTAAAGTTAAATTTTCTTTAATTAATTCTATTATTCTACAATTTTGTTCTTCTTTGCTATTCATTAGTTTGTTATTTTAATTCATAACAATATTATTTTTAATTATATTAAAGACACAGTTAATAATAATAAATCTGGTAAAGCATTATAATTTTGATTGTATTTATTAAGTTATTTATTTAACATATTTAATATTAGATTCATTACTTGTTACAGCAGCTAAAACAGTAAAAAGAAAGTTGGTTGAATATTATTTTAAAACAAATACAACTATAATGTTTTGTACTGTATTGGATCCAAGAAAAAAATTCTATTATTTTACAAAGAAAAAATTTTCAAATAATAATATTAATAAAATAAAAAAATTGTAAATTATTAATTTATTCAAATAGTTTTATTTTCCAACTTTTACATAATAAATAAATCTTTAAAATACATATTTTTTTTGAAACAAAGTACACATTAAACATTATACTAACATTAAATGACAGATTTTTATTGAATGGTAATTTTAATAATATTTATAACATTAGTCATATAATTTATATTAGAAGTAGATTTGATAATAATGAGAAAAAAAACTTAATAAAACTGATTATTATATTTTTAAAAAAATGGCTAATAAAAAAATAGATATAATAGCATAGTAGAAAGTATATTACAAAAAATATTTATCTCAATTAACATTTTATTAATAATTTGATATTTATATACATCAAACACAATTTCTTTGTCTTATATATATAACTTATAATTATTTGGCAATTCAAAAATTATTTGTTGTTTCTAAATGTATCTTTTTTGCAAATAGAAATATAATTACAGATATGAAGTCTTGCTTAGTACTTAAAACTATAAGAACAGCACAGTGTTTTCAATTATAAATGCAGAGACCATTAAAAAAAAATTAAATAATAATATAAAATAATATAATATTTTTAATAGTTAAACCTAAACATGTTTATAAACTTTGAACCAAACTTGTTGTATGTATTTAAATTTGGTTCAAGTTCAATAATTTTAAGTCTGGTTTAAGTTTGAGTTTAAAATTTTGCCAAATTTTCTGTTCAAGTTTAGTTCAATTTGGTTTAATAATTCAATCAAACTTGAACTAAACCAGATTAAACATTAAAACTTTAAGAGTGGCTTTTTTTTATAGACTAATTTAAATAGTCTAAACTGAATAGTATTTTGCTTTTAATGTTTGGTATGCAAATAATACAAAATATATAAATAAGTTATATTCTTACATATTTTTATAACTTATTTTTATTAATGTTTTATATAATGTTTAGTTAAATTTTTCTACTAGTCTATTTGTTTATAGATAGTAAAATGAAAATAAGAGTTGTTTTATTTTAAATTGTTGACTTAATTTGGTTAATGTACTATTAACAAAATAAGTTTTTTGGTTAGATAACAATTTTTTTAGGCATTTATATTAGCAAATTAAATCTTGATATATAAATTTGACTATTGTTCTAGTATTGACAATTTAAATAATACTGGCTTCAGACTATTTGGTAAGATAATCTACAGTTACATCAATATAATAATTTTTTTTTGAATGTAATTGAGAAAAAACCAACCAAATTGATTCTAATTCTATTAAAAAAATTTTCAACTAAAATAAATTAAAGTAGTTCTATTATTCTGGCTTCTCTTTTTTGTTGGCATAAATTATAATTAATGACATATTCAAAAATATTTTTATATATTGTTGGTCAATACTATAAATTTATTGTCTTTTTCAAAGTAATATTTTTGTTAAAGTGTTTTGTAATTGGATCAAAATATATACTATGCAAAACAGTTTCTCTTTTATTGTCTTTTATAACTTATTGTGAAGTAATATAGTTTTAGTATTCTCAACAATATAGTTAGTTGTTTTAAATAAAGTAATTGTGAATTTGTTTCTATATAATACTTTGTTTTTGTTAAGATAATTTCTCCTTAAATTAAAATGTTAATAAATATTAATATAATTACTAATAAGTAATTGTGTTCATAAGTCCAGAATTAAATTTGTGTTATTTTTGACAAACTGTTAGCATTAGTGTTTTTGGCTCTTTTTTTATAATGTATTTTGTATGAGAATTGTTGTAAATAAGTACTCTATTATGTATATCTTTCTTCTAATTGTGGCTTGCTAAGTAATTAAATAAGTCTTTTGTAATCTATATATAAGTCAAATAATTAGCAAAGATAGTGTTTCTAATTTTGTACTATCCAGTAAATGGTAAAACATTTTAAATCTATTGTGCTATATATTTTTTCTGTTGTACTAGTATTGCAATTGGTATAAGTAATTAGATATTCTTAATTGTTTGGTCTAATTTGTAACAAAATAGTTCTTAGTGTATTCTTTAAAATATTTATAGCAACAATAATTAAAGTCTAAATAAATTAATATTAGTGCTTCTATTAGGCATTTTTTAAGATAATTGAAAGTCTCTTATTATCTTTTTTTATAAGTACAGAATATGTTTTGACAGCAAATAATAGAGTGGTTTTGTAATATCTAAGAAGTCTTTAAAAATCTGCAATAATATTTAACCAATTTTAAAAATTTTTTTAGTTCTTATAAGTTGGTTAAAACTAAGAAGTTTTTGATTTTTTTGACTTTGTTAAAATTTGGTTTTACTCTATTTTTGCTTATTATATGTTCCAAGAATTTTAGTTCAATTTTTTCAAAAAAACATTTGTTTAAGTTGAGTTTTAGTTTGACACTTCAAAGACAATTAAAAACTTAATGAAAGTAGAACAGATAGTTATCAAAAGTTTTAAAAAATACATTGGTATTGTTCAAATATACTACAATTAATTTCTAAAGAATTTTTTTGTACATAACATTTATAAAATATTAAAAAGTAGCTGGAGCATTGCAAAGTTTAAAGTGCATTACATTAAATTCAAGATTTCTATCTTAAATAGTAAATGTTGTCTTTTTTTGTTTTTGGAATTTATTTTAACTTGTCAATATTTACTGGCTAGATTCAATAATAAAAATCATTTCTTATTTTCTAGATTATTTAGAATTTCTTAAATGAAAAAAGTTGAATAGCTATTTTTTTGAATAATACTATTAAGCTTTTGATAGTTTATACAAAACCATATTTTTTCATTTTTTTTGGTAACCAATATTAATAGAAAGAATTAAGAGCTTAATAATTTTTTAATCAATTTGTTATTTAATATTTGTTGTATTTTTGGTTTAAATAAATTGTTGCTTATTGCGGTTACTTAGTAGACTTATTACTTAATAGATTAGGCATTTTTTATGTTAATCTAATATTTTATGATATTAGTTTGTCTGAATTTATTTTTGCTAACAAAAATATTGGCATATTAGTTCAAGAGAACTTTAAGTTGCATTTGCTATAGTATACTCAAATTTTTCAGATTTAGTTTAGCAATCTTTTTTGATATGAACAAATAGCTTTTTTTTGACAAATCTTATACTTGTAAGATAATATTACAAAATAAAAACAATTATGCAAAGTCTAAAATAGACTGGAGTTTTTTAGAATTTTAAATGTTTAAAAAAATAGAGCCAATAAGAGTTTTTTTGACAATTTTAATAGTATTTTCAATAAGATTGTAGATAGATATCTTAAAGTGTTTGTGAACTTTGATAAATATATATAAATTGGCAATATTGACTAGAAAACAGATTTTTGGATTAGCTTTAAATAATAAAACTTGATTCTGAATTTTCTGATTTATTTTTAAAATATACTGTCAATACAAAGAAATAAAAATGATTGTGTTATATAGATAAGTTCTATCTTGTTACTATTATTTTTTATAAAATTAATTGGTATATTTTTTTTTCTACTTAATCTAAACTCTTTAATTTCTTAAGCAATAAGGCCTAATTTTTTACACATGGTGATTGTGATTAATTGTGGTATTTTTATAAAAGACAGAAAGATAATTTAAACAATTTTTTTTTGTAATTTAATCATATAAAATTTATTAAAATTGGTTTATAATATTACAATATGTTCTTTGTATATTCTGCATTAATAATT
Source organism: Geosiphon pyriformis (assembly GCA_016748015.1). Classification (NCBI taxonomy): domain Eukaryota; kingdom Fungi; phylum Glomeromycota; class Glomeromycetes; order Archaeosporales; family Geosiphonaceae; genus Geosiphon; species Geosiphon pyriformis. Next base: position 325,515 of record JAAOMT010000414.1, on the reverse strand, counting down.
TTTTCTTTTACATCAATTTTTTTTTTGTAAAACTAGACTGGAATACAACTTAGACTATAATGCTAATAAAAATTTTTAAAACTATTTTAAGATCTATTTTTACAAGAAAATAGGTTGTTATAACTATAAAAAATTGTCTGGAATATCTTAAATTGAATTTCATATTATTTATATATGCTTTTTTAATGCATATTTTTTTGTTGTTATTACTATACTATTTTAATTCCAACTTCTTGAAAAGATCAGAATAAGCAAGATACTGTTTTATTTTGATAATTTTACTCAGCTCTATAAACAATATGTTTTCTGCTGTAAATTTATATTTTTTCTTGAATTTTGTTAGTTTTAGAATAAAATATAGTGTTTTTGGAGGTAAGTTAATTAACAGATTACATTCATTACAATATTAAAAGTAATAAAAGATCAGATAATGATTACACAACTTTCTATTAAGATCAATTAATCTTTGTTTTTGTTCTTCTTGAATAGGAAAAAAGCTCTTAATAATACATATAAAATTGCTCTAAGTTACTTATACTAAGACCAAAAATATTAAAGTTAAGAATATAATGCATCTTAATAGGCTTTGATAAATTGCTTTTTATTTCTAAAATTTTATTTAATGTTATACTTTCAACTTTGGCATTTGCTATTTTTTAGATTTTATCTTTATTATGTAGATAACTGTCTAATCATAAAAGATTTTTTTATTATATGGTATTTATAAGCATTTTTTTACTTACTCAGTTGTTGATAAAAATAGTATATTAACATAATTTGTTACATATTTTGCTTTGCTTAAAAATGTTATTCCATATTTCTTCATTAAAAAGAGTTTGTTTATATACAAAACAAGATTTATTGTCTTATTTTCTTTGTTATTTAGATTATCTAAAGTGTTCAAAAATACATAAGTGGCAGTAATATTTAGTAGTTATTGGTCAGTTTTTATTATTATTATAGCAAGTACATATTAATAACAATTTCTTTTTACAATTAACACATATTAATTTTGGTCAATAATAAGTTAAATTTCTTTTTTCAGTAATAATATAATGCCAATATATAGAAATAATAGCTAAAAGTAAGATGTTATCTTGTTTTTTTTTTTTTTTTTTTTTTTTTATGTAAAAAATAATCATAGCTTTGTCTTAAAATTTTTGGTTTAAGATACTTGATAAGTCTTCAATGTTGGTTGTGAAACTATTTTTTTGAATTTAATTAGTAATTAATCTAAAATTTAAGTTCTAAAATATTTATACATAATAAATATTCAAGCATATTGTCTATTAAAAATGATTTGGAGTTTTTAAGTATTTTAGTCTAATATGGTATTGGCTTTAAATAGCCAATCATTTTAATTAAAGATTAGTATTGAGTAACTTTCATAATAAATACTTTTTTTGAGATTTGAATATTATTAATTTCAAAAAAAAATTGTTAATATTTTCTATTAGTGTTTTGATATTTCTATCTGTAGTAATTATTCTAATGGTAGCTGCACAATTTATTTGGTAACTTAGTTGGTCTATGAGTTGTTTTGTGATTATGTTGCTTGTGGATTTATTGTTGAATATTAATTTAATGTTTTATTGTTTTATTTTAGTATTAGTGCATATTGTTATAATTGGCTTATTCTAATTAATAGCAGTATTATTGAAAAAATCAGTGGTATTTAGACTGTTAATATTAAATAAAAATATAGTAGCTAATGTATTATCTTTAGTAATAGTGGTAAAAAAAATTAGATTAGCAGTCCAATTGAAGTTAAGAGAAAAAGAATTGGTAATTTCAACTACATTTTTTCTTTTTAAAAGTGTAGTATTACCAAAATTTGATGTTTTTATAAAACCAAAATATAAGGTCTAATTTGAATATTTAGTTTGTACTGCTTAGGATAGTATGTTGTTTTGATTTACTAATTTAAATGGCTTACTATTGAATTGTATCTGGTTTTTATTGTGATTTCACTATTCTTAATTGTAGTCAATAGCTTAAGATTTGAAGTTATTATATAATAGGACTTGATATTAAGATGTTATTTGTGTTATTGCTAATGATTATTGATAATAACTCTGAAGCAGTTAAGATAAATACTGTAATTAATATTAAGATGAAAAATATTGGAGTTCCACAGATTGAAAATGTTTGAGTTGTTATAAATATTGGCTTTTTTAGTTTTGGTTTGCCAATTTCTTATAACAATTTCTAAAAATATGACCTGGTTTCTGAAAATAGTAACAGCTATGAAAATTTTGTTTCCAAAATTGCTATTGTTGATAATGTTACAGGAGTGGTTTTCTTGGTATATTTTAATTGTTGATCTCCCATTTTAATTGCAATTAGTCTCTCGTGGGTTTCTCTATTTTATGTGTTGAATATTAATGATGATATACTGAAGGTTTTTTCTTGATGTTGTAATGTAAGTCTTTTCTTTAATTCTAATTGTCTTTGTATGTTGTGTACTCTTTCCCAGAGGCTAATCTGAAATCTATCTGCTGTCTGAGGTCTTTTTTGAGGCTATTTTTACAATTGCCTGATGTGTTTCTTTAATCTAGAAACACAGAATGTTAATAGTCTTTTTGTGATTTCCCTAAGTATATAATAAAGCTTTTTTTTCAATTTAATTAGTAATCACATGAATAATCTTAATCAGAGATTATTCTTCCAAAGGGTTTAAAGATAGAATAATAGTTTCATTCATTAGAGAAAGTATGTGAATTTTATTGTTAATTTCGTAATTGTGATGTTCATTCAATTTATTATTATTATTTTTTATTAATTCTTTTTGAATAAGATTTTATTTAGATATTTGTTGCTTCTAGTTAAAGCTTGTTCTATTTTTCATCATTAAAAACTATTGTATATATATATAATTATTGTTTTACAAAATAATGTTTTGTAATACTCTATTTCTGTTATTTCTAAATAGTGCTTGCTGCTTTTGCATGATAGTGCTTGCTGCTATTGTAAAATAGTACTTGCTGTTATTTGTAAATCATTTCTTTTTTATAACTTGTTGCTGTGCTATTTCATGATTGGCTAATTTATATTATTTATAATTCCTATTAAATTCTTGAACTATAACATTATCCCCTCCTTTCAAGATTGAGCTCCATCAAAATCAAAGTTAATTTCTTTATTGAATTTTAAGTTGCTATAGTAGTCCAATACTGTATTATTAACTTGTTATTGTAATTTTTGAAATTTTAAGTTGGTAAGTTGTCTAATACTGTTGGTTGTTATTATGTTTATGGTTGGATCCAGTAATACTTTGTGACAATTTTCAAATGCTTTGAAAATTCCATAAACTGCTTTTTGAATTGAATGTACTGTTGGTTTTTCTAATAAAACATTTTAATTGTTGAATTGTTGCTTTGTCAATTACTCTAATTGATAGGTAAGTTCATGATTTTTACATGTGTTTCATTCTTGACAAACAGTCAGCATTGGCATTTTTGGCACCTTCTTTGTATTTGATGATATAATTGTATGGTGTTAATATTTGTGACCATCTAACATATTTTTTTTTCAGCGCTTTCTTGTTATTTAACCAGACCAGACTTCTATGATCTGTGGTAATATCAAAGGGTTTGTAGAGTAAATATGTGTCAAAGTGAATGCAACTTCAGACTACTGCTAAGCATTCTAATTTGTGTGCTGCATAGTTTTGCTCTGTCATACTGAGACTTCTACTGGCATAAGCAATTACACGTTCTCTTCTATTATCATTTTTTTGTGAAAAAATGGCTCCAAGTCCAGTTCCAAAGGCATTTGTGGCCAAAATGAATTTTTTGTTGAAATCCAAATAGATCATTATTGGTGATTTAATAAGCTTTTGCCTAAGGTACTCAAAAGCTTTTTGCTGTGTTTTGGTCTATTCAAATTTCACATTTTTAGATAATAGATAATTAAGAGGTTTGGCAATGTTTGAAAAGTTTTCTACAAAGTGGCAGTAGTAAGATGCAAGTCTTAAAAAGCTTTTAACTTCTAAAACATTTCGAGATACTGGAAAATTTTTTACTTTGTCTATTTTTAATGAATCTGGTTTTATTCCATCTTTTCCAACTATGTGTTCTAGAAATGCTAGCTCATTTTTTCCAAAAAAACATTTTTCTAAATTTAATTTAAGTCCAGTGTGTCTCAATCTCTCAAAAACTTGTTGTAAATATTGGAGATGATCTGCAAATTTTGGTGAGAAAACATTTGTATTGTCCAAGTAGACAACAACAGATTGCCACAGAATTCCAGAGTAAATTACATCTATTAGTCTTTGGAATGTTGTGGGAGCATTTATCAATCCAAATGGCATTACATTGAACTCATAATTGCCATTTTGTATTGTGAATACTGTTTTATGCCTGTCTTTTGGGTCTATTTTCACTTGTCAGTATCCACTGGTCAAGTCAAGTGTAGAAAACCATTTTGCTTCTCCAAAAACGTTGAAAATTTTATTAATTAACAGTATTGGGTATGAGTTTTTGGTTGTTTTGCTGTTTAGTTTGTGATAGTTGACACAAAATCTAATTTTTCCATTTTTTTTCCTTACTAAAACAACTGGTAAGGACTATGAGCTTATTGATGGTTGAATTATTTTTTTTTCCAACATGCTTTGGACTTCTTCTCTGATAAAATTATGCTCCATTAGTGGGACATGGTAAGTGCATTGTTTTTCAAATCTGGTGTTCCCAGTGGAGATTTGGTATTAAACCAAGTTGGTTCTTCCAAATTTGCCATTTTGTGAAAATATATCAAAGTATTTTAAAATTAATGCTTTTAATTGTCACTGTTGGTCAGGATCCATTGTTGCAATCTTTAATTTGGCCAATTTTTCTGGTGTAAATTGATAGCATTCCAATGGTTGTTGCCAATTTATTGAAGTGAATTCACAGTAGAGAACAATTTCTAGGAAATTTAGAATTTCTTGTGGTATTGACGCATTTTCTAGTTTTGTTCTAAGGTATCCTATAATGGTGTTTTCTGGAATATATATGAGCTTTTCTGTAGTATTTGTGATAGGAATTTTTATCCATTGTGTTTTGTCAGCTGGAATAAAAAGATTAGTAAGTCCTATAGAAAACTGTTGGCAAGTTTCTGGGTGGGGCTCAAATATTAGATTTATATTTTTTATTGTTCTTTTTATTTTAATTTCTGATTTTTCATAAGACATGAGTGTAATTGACTGCTCAGTTTTAATTAATTCACCTTTTTTTTTTATTGTTTCAGCAAAATTTGCTTCAACTCCTTTTCCTGTCAATCTGAAACCAAAAGTTCCTTTTATTGTTTGTATCAATTCCTCATGATTTTCCACTGGCACAAATTTCCCAATTTTTACCAATAATAGAAAAATTGCTTGTGTAATCTTTTCCTTAGATTTAATGATATAAGGTTTTTTTGAATTGTTCTGTAGCAAAACCATCAAATTTCCAGTGTATTTAGAGTCAATTACTCCTCCTTGAACACTTATTCTTTTTTTTACGAGGCTTGATTGTGATGCTATTTGAACCATTATTCCTGGTAGAATTTCAACCACTATTTTTAGGTCAATTTTAGTAATACTCCTGGGTGGCAACGTCATGGATTGGTTTTCCAGATACCATAGATCAAATCTGGCATCAGTTGGATGAGCTCTTTTGGGTACTATTCCTAAGTGCCCATTGTCATAGTACTGGATGCTGATCTCCTGATCTAGATCAGTATAGGCTAAAATTTTTTCTGACTTGGGACCATCAGATGAGTTTTGTTGATTTATTGATTGATTTTGGTACTGCTGATTCTTAATTTTCATTTTTCTTTCTAAGTCTTTTTTGTATTAACACTCTTTATAGTGCTGACTTTGGCATGGAATAAGACAGTCCTTGCAAAGATAAGTGTTGATCTGGGTGAGATATTGTTCCTGTTTTTGGTGAGTGAGACACAGCTGTTGATAATTTTCTTGGAATTCGTCCACTGAATTAAACATGTTGTAGTTGGCAACTTCATTGGCTATTTCGGCTGACATTTTCTAATATCATATTTCTTCGGCAGTTCCTTCTCTTACTTTGGTCTGTGTGATGTTGTACAACTTGTTCTTATTATGTGGGTAGTGCTGTAGTCTTTTTAACACTCTGTTGAATGCTGCTTTGAATGACATTCCTCCTCTTACCCAGTCACAAATAAGGATCATGTATTGGCAAGTTGTGTCACATGTTCCTCCTCTGCCTGGTATGTCATTCCAGTCACACTTTCTTGGTAACAGTTTTCCACAAGTGAGACACAGTTTTTTGTCCCATTTTCCATGTCTTTCTGGATAACTGTATTTTTTTTTGTTATAACAGTTACAATAGTAATGGGTGGAGTTTTTTGGGTCTTTGTTTGGTGTGCTGCATACAGTTATAGACGAGAGTTTTTTCTTGCAAACCGAGTATTCTAGCTTTGGTCTGCATCATTGGTGGTTTTTTTGTGGACTTACCTGGTTCCATTCAGATCTTTCTTTACTGGTCCACGTTAGTACGGCTGGTAGTCCTGCTCTTTGATCATCAGCCCAAAAGAGCTGATAGGTTTTGATGACTGGTAGTGTTGAATTTTCCTCAAATTTGAAAGTAGGTTTTTGGTTGGTGCTGGGTTTTTGGAAGTGGCCACAAGTGACTGGAATTCTGGTCTGGTGGCTATTATAATTGATCAGAAGCTCTTGGGTGGTCCAGTCTAAAATGGTGTTGGCTTTTGTTAGTCAGTCATTCCCTATTAACACTTGATATTGTGTAGCATCCATTACTAATACTTTTGTAGGTATTACTATGCCATTAATTTTGAAAGAAAATGAGTCAATTTCACCATGAGGCAGCTTTGTATTTCTATTGGCTGTTATGATTTGGGACATCGCAGCACAATTAACTTTGAAACCCAGTTGGTTTACTAGTTGAAGCATTATGATGCTTCCAGTGGATCTGCTATCTAAGATAAGTTTGATTGAGATATTGTTTATAGTGGCTTCCGTATAAATAGCAGTGATTGGGCATTTTTTGTCCAATGCTACTCCATTGAATATAGCCTTGTTTTTCTTTAATTCAAAAGGAAAAATAGCTGTGAGGCTGCTATCTTTGGTGACAACTGCTGGTGGTATTGTTTGGCTTAATTTGTTGGAGAAATTTTTGGTTCTGTTTATGTTTTTACCATTATTGTTTCCAATGATCAGATTTTCTGGTATATTAAGGTAAGTTTGTTGATAATTTTGGTAGTTTGGATTAGTTTACTGACTGGTTCCAGCATGATTTGGATTCCTCTGGACCAACGCATTTTGGTTCTACATGGGCTGATTTTGGGACTCAGGACACCAATTCGGGTTGGCTATTATGAGCTGTTGCTTGTAAGTTCTTTGATTTTGATATGTGGTGGGATATTGGCGTGATATTAGCATGTACTAGTTTCTGAGCATTTGGGGTGGTACGTAATAATTATTTTCACATGCTTTCTACATCATTCGCATTCAACATTGACTAATTAAATGTCCTATACATTTGCAAAAATGGCAGGTGCACATTTCTGTTCTGAATTCCTGGTATAATGAGCAATTATTTCAACTGTCACTGACTTCTTGGCTGTGTCTTTGGGGTGGTTGATATGTATTTCTTCTTGGATCTAGGATGAGGTAACTTTCTATTTTCTTAGAGAGTTCCTCCCCTAATTGCATTACTCTTTTTTTTAATGTTTCTGTCTTATTTTTCTCTATTATTATGTTAACCATTTGACTATAATTAGCTTCTTTCTTAGCCGATTCAAGGGCTTTAGTAAGCGTAATAGCTTCTGGTAAGGAATTAGGGTGGACAGAGTGAACTCTTCCTAAAATGCTGCTTTTTAATCCTCTAATAAACTGATTTAAAACCTGAGGATCCATATAGTATCCTTGCTCAATTGCTTCAATCTAACAGCAAATTTGATTGAATCGAGCAAGGTATTGGGTGACAGTTTTACCTGTACCTTGTTTGATAGTATTGAATTCATTTTGTAGTTGGATTACGGCGTTTGGATCACTGAAATACTCCAAGAGTGTGTTTTTGAATTGGGCAAAACTCATGGGTTTTGTTTCCAAACTTTGATACCACAAGTCAGCAGTTTCTTTTAAAAAGAAAGGTAATGTTTAAATTGCTCTTTGATCATTCCAGTTATTTGCCTGGATGGCTTTTTGTGCTTCTCTAAGCCACATATATACATCTGTTTTTTCTTTCTCTCTTGAGAAATCTGTTAATCGCATGATATACAGTGTGGCCATTTTGTCATTGTTTCCTGCTGGTGGGTTTATTGGTCTAAAAAGAGGTGGAATGATATTTTCTTGAGCATCTCTAAAGATGGTTTTTCTTATATTCAGTTCTTTTTCTTGATTACAAGTTTCTTGGTTTCTGGACTGGCTGCTTGTTCTAATGACCAGTCTTGTGCTTGGTTTTTCACTGGTTTCTTTGGATTCTGATTCAGACTCTTCTTCATGGTTTTCAAACTCCACTCCAAATTTTGGTTGAAAAAAGGGTTTTTGAAATAGTGATGAATATCTTCCTGTAATTGATATATCTCCCCAATTGTGTTGTTTGAGTTTTTCAGTGTAATTAAGAGTTTTTGGTGTTTGTGGGGTTGATGTAGATGATGATACAGCTCCTAATGGGAGTTGAATTTTATTATCTGGGGAAAAATAGTAAGATCTTTTTTCTAGCGAATGAAGGTGTTGTTTCTTTACTGATTGCACAACATTTTTTTGGGCATTTGGGCGGATGTTTCTAATTTTTGCTGATTTTTTTGATTAGTTTCTAAATTTTTTTTGGCTTTGTTGGCACATTTCCTAATGTTTCCTGTGGATATTAGAAAATTTTCATTGGTGTATTGCTCAATTTTGTGATGGATTTTCACAATAGTTGTGGCTATTACTGCTATTTCCTTTGTAGTGTATTGTGATAATTCTCTATACAATCCAAGTTTCGTGTCATGTGGTTTTTTTTTCCTATGTGGTAATTTATTCTGGCATTGATATAATAAGTAAGAGGAAATTTTGCTGGACAACACCTTTCTGGTAATCTAAAATCACTTTGATTTTGTGTGTAAATAGCACAACAGAATTTAAAAACAGTAAGGGTAAGGGTTTTTGTCACCACTTTTGTTTCTTCCTTTTTAGCAATGAATTATTGCTAATTATTATTTTTTTTTGATTTTCTTTCTTTGTAGAGTTCACCAAATGTTACAGGAGTGGTTTTCTTGATATATTTTAATTGTTAATCTCCCATTTTAATTGCAATCAGTCTCTCGTGAATTCTTTTATTTTATGTATTGGATATTAATGATGATGTACTAAAGGTTTTTTTTGTTGTTGTAATGTAAGTTTTCTCTTTAATTCTAATTGTCTTTGTATGTTGTGTATTCCTTCCCAGAAGCTAATCTGAAATCTATCCACTGTCTGGGGTCTTTTCTGAGACTATTTTTGCAATTGCCTAATGTGTTTCTCTAATTTAGAAACACAGAATGTTAATGGCCTTTTTGCAATTTCCCTAAGTATATAATAAAGCTTTTTTTTCAATTTAATTAGTAACCATGTGAATAATCTTGATCAGGGATTATTTTTTCAAAGAGTTCAGAGATAGAATGATAGTTTTATTCACTAAAGAAGGTATGTGAATTCTATTGTTAATCTCGTAATTGTGATGTTCATTCAATTTATTATTATTATTTTTTATTAATTCTTTTTGAATAAGATTTTATTTAGATATTTGTTGCTTTTAGTTGAAGCTTGTTCTATTTTTCATCATTAAAAACTATTGTATATATATATAATTATTGTTTTACAAAATAATGTTTTGTAATACTCTATTTCTATTATTTCTAAATAGTGCTTGTTGTTATTGTGAAATAGTGCTTGCTGCTATTGTACAATAGTGCTTGCTGTTATTGTAAAATAGTGCTTGCTGTTATTTGTAAATCATTTCTTTTTTATAACTTGTTGCTATGCTATTTTATGATTGGCTAATTTATATTATTTATAATTCCTATTAAATTCTTAAACTGTAACAATGGTTTTGTAATTGTTGATATCTATTGGTATTGTTTTTTTTGTTGTAGTGGCTGATAAGTTTCAGAATTTTTTGAATCAACTTTTTACTTAATTAGATAAGCTTTGTATTGATATTTGAGATTTTGTTTATGGCCAAATTAATAACTTGAGTATAATTGGCTTTTTGCTTTGCTAATTCAAAGTTATAGACAAGTATTACAGTTTTTTGTAAGCTACTAAGATAATAGAGTCTAATAAATCAAAAGATATTACTCTTTAATCTCTTAATAAATCGGTTGAAAATTTGTTTTGATGTATAATAGTTTTTTTTAATTGCCTGAATTTGGTAAAAAATTTGATTAAATTACTCAAAATAAGTGGTTACTGCTTGTAATCTTTTTGTTTTATTATATTAAACTGATTTTGTAGCCTGATAAGTATATTGGAGTTACAGAAATATTGTAGAAAAATGAATTTAAAAGCAAAAAAATTAGTTGGTTTCTTCTTAAAACTTTGGTATCATATGTTTGCAATTTTAGTTAAAAAAAAGAGTAGGACTTGAATTGTTCTGTTTTTGTTCTAATTATTGGCTTTGATTACTTTTTTGGCTTTTATAATCAATATCTATGTATTTTTTTCTTTATCAAAAATTTTTTTCAGTCTGATAATGTTTTTGTAAACTATAATCTGAATAATAGAAATTTGTTTAATTGTTGACAACAAGAATATTGATGGAGATATATCTGGTTGCTTTGTTAAGTTTGTAGTTAGTTGTTTTTCTTTATTAGTATGACCAATAGGTTGTAGAATAGCTGTTTCACTTAAAAATATAGTGGTTAATTTATTTAAAGATAATATTAACAGTTATGCTCAAGATAAAGTGTTTTTGCTGGATTTATTGGTTGTTGGAATAAAATTTTTAAACAATGATCTGTATTTTTTTAAAAATTTAATTCAAAAATTTTGGTTATAGTCTTAAGAATACAGATTTTCAGAAGTTCTTAGAGTTTTTATTTGTGGCTTAATAGATTAATTGAATAAGATTTTGTTTTTAAAAATCTAATAATATGAAGAAGTTGTTAGTAAAAAAATTTTAATTTCTTATTAACTATAAATATAGCTCTTTTTTATGTAATTTATATACTATTATTATTGGAGTTTGACTCAAATTTTTTAGAATTAGGTTTTAATATTTGTCTTTTTTTACTTAAGAGTACTGTTTTTTTGTGTATTCTTTAATTTTTTTATCAATTATAAAAAAAGTCTTGGCTATTATCTAAGGAATAATTGTAGTTAAATATATTAGTAATTTTTGATAAATTTGTTCTTTGAATTTTTTTATATTGAATGTTTGGTCTAATAAGTAGTCAACTTTGATATATAAGTAATAACAAAAATTACTTTTAGTGGTAATGATTTTTAATAGTATTTTTAAATCTTCTCTAAAGTGCTAAAATAAGACTTTTCTAAAAAGTAAGTGATTTTTTTCTACAATCTTAATAGTTGTTATTTTTGTGAATTTATTGAGTGTTCTGTCTCTGTGAATTTTATAATTTCACAAAAAGCACTAAATATTATGGATAAACTTGTTGGAGTATGATAGTAACATTTAGTGTTCTAATTTTAGATAAAAGAGTTTGAAAGTTTTTACTATAAACATTTGAAATAAATTAATAATATCAGTCTCTAAAAGTTTTTGCTAATTTTACTCATAAAGTTCTTTGATTATAAAGCACAGAAAGATGTTTTGGCTATTTGCAACTTAAGTATATGAACTATCTTGAACTAGCCAAGTACAGTTATTAAGATCTGGTGGTGTTTTTTTGTTCTTTTGATAAGCTAACAAGATAATATTAATATTCAATCTTAGAAAAAGCTTTCTTTTTTTACCAGGCTATTACAAAGTTTATTTTTAAACAGTCAATTTTCTAATGTTGTTGCTTTATTAAAGAATAAATAAAAAAAAATAAAAATAAAATAAAACTAAAAAAATTAGTATTATTAATTATCATAATTAAGAACAATTAATCTAAGCTGTTATTATTTAAGACATTTTTATGTTAAAAACATCTGGTTAGGAATAAAAGTAAAAAAATAATTAATTTGGTTTAAACACAGAATCTATAAATTATATATAAGTAATTTTTGGCTTCAAATATTTTTTTATTTTAAGATAATATAAATATATAAGTAAGATAAAATAATTACAACAGCTCTTTGTCTTCTTATTTTTATGATCATAACCAGAACAAAGAGTAAAAAGCTGCACTTGATATCTGTTTTGAGATATCTAATAAAATTCAACCAAAGGAGCTCTTTCTGTTATAAAAGCAATTAGACAAAATATTTTAGAAGTCTTCCTTTACCCAGTAATCATGAAAAGCTGCCTTTGGTAACCACTAAAGCAACTTCTTTATCTTTGGCTGGTTTCTCACCAGTCAAAGTTCTCTCAAAGAGACACATTTGAGTTAGTCCTAGTGTTGCCTCTACTTCAACTAAGAGCCCAAAAGTTTTTAATAATCGACCAGTAAATAAGCTGGTTTTCCCCTTCTTGGATTCAACACCTGGTGCTGCTAGCACCACTTCTTCAAAAAAAATGGTCAAAAACACCAAAAGTTCAGAAAAGTGGGAGCAGTTGCTTGCTTCTGCTATTATTACACCAAACTCTTTTGTGGTTCCCAATGAAATCTTAAATGAGATCTTTATAGCATTATCCGGCATGTCATTTAAAATGGGTCTAGATTAACCACTGGCTGTATTGTCAAATGTGGTGTCTTCCAGTAGATCATTGCCAGTTTTAGAAGCAAAACAATCTCTTTCTGTTGGGTTACTTGTTTTTGAGAACTGGACTAATCAAATAGAAACTGAATCATTTCCTCCTCTGGTTTTTGGTGCTGTCACTGGTGATGCTTGGGAAACTATTTCTAGTTGTCAAAGGTTTGCTGGGTAAGTGGTCTCCACTCTAGTGTTTGGTGCTACTTTTAAGATTAAATTGGCTTATATTAAGACTGCTTTTCAGTCTATACATGGTTTTTTGGGTGCAAAATCTGTTTTTAAGAACAATATGAAACTCTTTTGTGTTAAGTTTGCCTTTCAAAGTTCTTTGGATGCTGCATTTCTGGTTGAGTTTACAAGCTTTATTTGTCTTGCTACTCTTAAAATTGCCAAGTTTTTGGTGGTTTCTGAGTCTGGTTCTTCTTCTGTTACTGTTGTATTGTATAATGTATCTTTGGATGTGTCTGCTGCTGATATTAAGTCAGCTTTTGAGGTCTTTGGTGAAGTTTTTTGTGTTATGCTGAAGCCTGCTAGTGTTTGGCAATATGTGGTTGTTTATTTTAAAGAATTGGATGCTGCTGCCTTTGCTCTTACTTACTGGTCAATTTTGGTGGACAAAAATAGTGTTTGTATTCTTTCTCTTATTAATTAGAATGAAACAATTTTGTTTTGTAATCAGTTCAAGGCCAAGTTGGTCAATCTCCTTTCTGACTATACTGCCTTCGAGATTAGTAATATGCTCTCTTAGGTTGGTGGCCAGACTTGTTTCATTTCTTGTTTGCCTGATTCTGGTCATTGTTTCTGGTTTGCTCTGGTTATATTTGGTTCCCAAGTTGATTTAGACTTTGCAGTTGTCAAAACTGGTATCTTAAGAAAATGCTATATTTGGTAGGAAACTCTTGGTTGTCAGCACTGCTTTAGGTGTCAAGAAATAGGCCATGTGGCTGTAGACTGCAAGGTTTCTCTACCTCCCTCTCCCAAGACTCCCAAGATGTTTAAATCACATTTTATGAGTAGTGTTTCTTATGCAAAAGCTTCTGCTTCCTTGAATTCTTCTGAGTTTTCTCTTCTGGTAACTCCTACTTCTCCTTCTATGGTTGTTAGTAATTCTGTGATGTCTTTTCAGTTGGCTTTTGTGGAGTTTGATTTGGTCAAGCTTTCTGTTTTGATTGAGTCTATTGTTAAACCAATTGGTTTCTTAGTCAAATTGTTCGAACAATTTATTAATGGGGATTTGGTTTTAAGCAGTAAACTTGGCTTTAAGGTCAATGAGGTTATAGTACATTTGGGTACTTTTAGTAAAATTGTTGGTAAGTTGGGAAGAGAAATGGTTTCTTTAAAAAAAGAGTGCTGTATAAAGGATATTGATATGTTTAGTAATTCAGAGCACTCAGTTGGTTTGATGATGAAGTGTTTTTTAACTTGATGTTCCTTTGGGAACATGAGGCTATTGATGTTAAAGCTAATGCCTTAAAGACAGCCAAATGACTGGTTGGATTGGTTTCTTGCAATGCAACTTTGTTTCTTGTTGTTCAAAAAATGTTGTCTTTGAGTAAGTTTTCTTCTAGTAAATTAATATAGTATAGCCTGAACTGGCTCAAGTAGCTGGTTACATATAGAAAATACATAAGCCACATCTATTTTAAGATTCTATGTGGTCATATTGTAGTAGATAGTAGTTGGGCCTTGCTTATTAAACTTTAATAAAAAAAAGTAAGATAAATTTAAAAAATATAAGAAGAAGAATATATTTTGTTTTTTTTATTTGTCTGTTTTTTTTTTCCTGTTAAAACTACTTGTTTTTATACATATTTCTGGTTTTATAAAATTGTTTTTAATTATTTGTTATTACTAACTATTATTCATTATTTCTGTTGTTGTTTTATTTTTTTATTTTATAACTAATTATTTTATGTTATGGTTAATTATTCTGTACTATTTTACATTATTGTGTGTTATTTTGTATTATTTTGAGTTATAATATGTTAATTTGTGTTATTTTGTATTATCATGTTTTTTCTAAGTTATCACGTTTTTAATCATATTTTTTCAATATTTTTTGAATTGGTTTTTTTATTTAAATAACAACATCTAATACCAATAAACTCTAATTCAACAAAAAGTCTTTGATATCCTAAAAAAAAAATTGATAACAGCTTTAATTCTTATCTATTCCAATTTTAACAAACAATTCTAGTTAATTACTATTACTTTATACATAGTATTTGGTGCTATTTTATTATAATTAAATAACAATAGCAATAAATAAGTAATTGTCTATATAAGTAAAACACTTAAACCAACAGAACTTAAATATAAATCTACTAAATTAAAAATAGCAGTTATTATCTAGACTTTTAAATATTTTTA
The DNA here is from genome assembly GCA_016748015.1 of Geosiphon pyriformis. NCBI lineage: Eukaryota > Fungi > Glomeromycota > Glomeromycetes > Archaeosporales > Geosiphonaceae > Geosiphon > Geosiphon pyriformis. Next base: position 310,364 of record JAAOMT010000414.1, on the reverse strand, counting down.
ACAGTATTTATAAAAAAGAAAAAAATTTAATATCATTACCAATAATATTGACTTCAAATAACTTAATAAAAAAGAATTTAAACTCAGTACCAAACAATTCTGATGGACTAATTTTCTAGCCAATTACAAATATATTGTTTATTACAAATCTAAAAAATTACATACTAATGTTAATAGTCTTTAAAAAATAAGACAAAATTAATACCAACACCAATTTTATTACTATCTACCAGCTCAACAACAATAAACAATCAATAAACAATAGATTTTGAAAACTATAACAATATTAAAAACTATTTAAAGACTTTTACTATATCAAAAAATTGGTTTTTAAGTAAAAAACACTGATTATAACACTAATCAAAACAATATTTTTTTTATTACAACAAAATTTATTATTGAAATTATAGAAACCCAATTAATTTATTTAAATTAGTTCAAGAAAATAAAATAAAAATCATGTTTTACAATATGTATATTAATCTATTATCAGCATACTTAAAAAATAATAATACAATTCAAAGAATATTAGAACATTATTTTTGACTTTATATACAATAAAACATTTAACAATACATAAAATTATGTAATAGTTGTCAAAAAAGAGAAAGAATTTGTTTCACTAAATTTTTAAATTCAATTAAAGTTAGACAACTCTTTAATAGAATAAAAATTAATTTAGTCAAATCACTACTAATTACTATTTAAAAAAATTATTATATTATATTACAGTAGATTATTTTACTAAATGGCCTGAAGCCAGAACTATTTAAAAAGCAGATACAAAATCAGTAGTAAATGTTTTCTACAAAAATATTATTTGTAGATATAGATGTCCAATTAAACTCTTATCCAATCAAGAAACACATTTTGTAAACAACTTAATACAAAAAATTTGTAAATAATTCAATATCAAATAACTTTTATTATTACCTTATTACTCATAAATAAATAGATTAATAGAACAATTTAATTAAAAATTATGTGAATTATTAACCAAAATTTCAATCAATTTTGAGCAAAAATAAAATATCTTTATTTTATTAGTGTTACTAGTTTATAAAACACTAAAACAAGATATTATAAAACACATACTATTTGTTTTTACTTATAGAAAAACAACAATATTGCCAATTAATTTTACAATAAAAACATACTTAATACAACCAATTATGAAAAAATACTTTTAAAAAATACTTTAATAAAAAGTCTATATTTTTCTTAGCACTTTGAAAAAAAAATAACAAATTATAGCACTTATATTAAATATTTTCAAGTTTAATAAAAAAATAGCATAACAACAAACTGCCATCTGTTATTAAAAAATTTAAAGTTGAAAATAAAGTTTTCTTATACAGAACTAAATCTAAAAAACAGTAGAATAAAAAATTCAATTATAAATAGAATAGACTATTTTATATTCACAAAGCCTTAGACAATAAATTATATAAGTTAAGACTTAATAACAAAATTTTAGCAAAGATTGTATATAAATATTAATTAAAATACTATTACTTTAAAACTAATTCTAAAACATTAATTTTACAAATTATTATCTATTTTTCTTTAATTAATCTCGAAAATATTTTCTAAAATTTAAAACCAATAATTATAATACAACAACAACCAAATCTGAATATTTAATTATTTAATTATATTAGTAATTCTTTTAAAAATAACACAAAAATTTTAAACAAAAATAGTAAAATAATTATTAAAAAATACTTAAACCCAAAAATATATAAAAAAACTCTTATTATACCAAAAATAATTATTTTTTATTCTTTTATTTTTACTAAATTTTATTATTATTTTTTTGAATTTTATAATGTTTATTTCTTAAAACATTCAAAAACTTAATGTTAACTTTAAAAACACTTTCTAATTTATTTATAATAATTAATAAAAGTCAAATTAATTACATTTAAAAAAGAATTACAGCTCTAGTAGTTAATAATTCGAATTATTATTCTTATAAAAAAAATACAAGAAGTTATTTTGAAAGTTACTTATTAGAACTTCTAAAGCAAGCTTTGAAAGAAAACTTACTGTTTACTTTTATTGAAATTTTTTTAAATATTACAATACAACAAAAACTTTAATTTTTTCTTAAAAAAAACAGTGAATATATCTCTATTTATTGATATTTTCAAATTAAAAAAAACACTATACCAACATAAACTGAAACTCAAAGCAACCAATCTTATTTCAAAAGCCATACAAAAAAAAATTCACAATAAATTTAAGATAACAATTGGACCAACAAATGCTTATTACAAATTCAGAACAGCTTTTAAACTTTATAATCTATTTAATACTTGTGAAAACATCTTATAAAATTCAATATTTTAATCAATAAAAATTCAATACATTGGCAAGTTTACAGAACTGAAATTTTAACAATTTTTAGACCAAATTAATTTAATAATCTTAGATATTATCTGAATATTATAGATAATACTTGAACTTTAATAGAACTTAGTTTTGAGAAAAAGATTATGTTATCAGTAAAATTTTAGCCATTAATTAACATAAAATTACTATTATAATTTTTATTATTAATTAATATATATTATTATTATTTCAATTATTACAATTAAATTATTAAATATTATTATTTAATTAATAATCCAATTTATATAATACACAAATTGCAATAATTAGATTATGTAGTATACCAAACTTTATAACATTTAAGAATTAGCCAAAATTTGTAAAATTTTGTAAAATAATTTAATAGCTTATTAAAATAATTTATAGTTCATAGAAATAACTTGTAGTTTATTAAAATATATCTTTAGTTTATTGAAATATTAGCAAAAAAAAGTGCAAGTTTAAAAATTAGTATTATAACAAATTATATAAAAAAAAAGCTTTTTTTCTCGAGAAAATATATCTTACTTTAGAATAACAATCTTAGTTAAAATCATTTTTTACATATTTTTACAAACAGTAATAAAAATTAAATATTTTAAAAACTCAAATTTTTTAATTATTTATACTTGAAATTTCTTGAAACTTAATTAACATTTTGAAATTATTTAGCTACCAATTTTAGTAATTTATTAGTAACTTTAAGCCTAAACAGAAAACATTTCTCTTAACAAATTTTTATTTTTTTTATATTTTTTATATTTTTTTTATTATATATATTAAGATAGTCTATAAACAAAATTTCTGTAAAAAAGTTGATTTTTACAGCAAAATAACTACATATTTTTATTAAGTTTCTAAATAAGCAATTTTTGAAAAAAAATTGACTTTTATTGCAAAGTAACTATATTGTTACGGATTGGAGTAATAAACTAACAGATAGCAAGGGAGAACAGGATTGTAGGGTAATGGAAATAATCAAAGGGAAATTCAACTTTAAAGAGTGAATTGAATGAGTATGGATTCAATGTGCGAGATCAGTCTCATAAAATATCTCAGTCGCTATTCTTTTCAAAGGTAACTGGGGAATCTGAAAGTAGAGGGATAGTCCGTACTGTCAACAATTGATTACTACTGGTATAATTCTATGCCTTACATTGGCGCTCTTAGAATTCAATATCAGGTATCAACTTGTGCTTTTCAGTCACATTTATTCAAATAATTTTCAAATGCTACAATTATATATGTCAGGAAAAGGCCAACAAGTAATTTTTTATTCTAAGATGTTCAGATACTTGAAGGTAAGGAAAGGGAAATTAGCAATAAGAGAGTGATTGAGATGAAAGTTGTTATTTTTATTTATTTGATTCTTGTCTGAGAAATGATTTTTTACAACTAAGAGACTCATTGCTTATATAGCTATTGAAAATAGTCAATGACCAGGTCAACGATTAGGTCAATAATTAAGTCAATGATTAGGTCAACAATCAGGTCATTAATCAGGTCAATGATCAGGTTAATAATCAAATCAACAGTCAGGTCATTGATCAGGTCAATGATTACTATTTAAAAATAGAGTGGCTAATTATATGACATCAGTGACTAATACATGTGATAACTAATAAAAATTATGGGTTTCAACCGTAACAATATAAATAACTGATATAAAATTGGTCATTCCACATATAAGTTCAGCAATTCAAATTATAAGAAATAATTGGAGATAAATTCAGTTATTAAAAGTTTACTAGCTTTCAATAATTAAGAATTAACAGCAAAACAACATTAATAACATATAAAAAAAGAGACCAAAAACTTTTAATAACAGCAAATACAGAATTAATTCTAAGTTTGTGACTAAAACTGAATAGATTGAAGCTTAAACAAATCTGATATTATTTTTTAATATTAGTATTTTTATTAATAATACAATTTGAATAAAATGTAATTAAGCTATAATCTAATATATTTAAATATTGCAGATAATTTTTTTTGAATTAATAATATTTTAATTAATAATAATAAAATAGTAATTATAACTAATAACAATTTTTTTATTTAGTTTTAATAGTTTTATATCTTATTATTAATTATAAAACTCAATTTAGCTTTATTTTGATTAGTATATATAATAAATAAAACACTTTAATTTAGAAAAATTAAAAATTAAAAACTGGTTTGCTCTTAAACTTTTTAAGTAATATAATTTATTACTTTTCTTTCTATAATTTAAAGTCTTTTAAACAAATACAAACTGAGTACAAGTTGGCTTCTATTTTGTGTTTTTCGAATATTGGTAATATTGTAAGCTGTTTGTTTAATCATAAATTTTTGAATCTTTAAGTATTAAATTAATCTTTTATTATTTTTTGTTTTTTTTTATTTGTTTTAATATTAATCTGATCAACAATTTTTTGGCTAGTGTGTTTAGAATTTTTTATAGTCATAATTTGTTTCTGAATAATACTTTGTTTTTAATGTTTATATTTATTAAAAATACTTTAATGTTTATGGTTTTTGGTAATTTTGTCTTTTTTAATATTTAATATTTATTTAAGCATTTTGATATTGCTTTTATTAAACAGTTGTATAATAAAAAAGATAAAATCCTTAATTAAAAAAACTTTTAATATTGAAAATTACTAGAGTTTTATAAACTAGTTTTTACCTAATTTGTTTTGACAGTTGTGTATTTAAATGTTTTAGCAAATCTTCAAATATCTTTTTTTTTATGGTAGATACTTAATTTTTAAATGTTTTAAGTTTAGATAAATTTTGTCAAATATATAATAAGTTGTTAAATGTCAATTATTTATGTTTTTTTGTTTATACTAATGGCTTTTTGAAAAATTTAGATTTAATAAATATAAGAGCTAATACTATAGTATTTTTTAATAATTTGGATTTAAGTATTGAAGTTAAAGTTTTTAATTTGTTTTTGTTTATTATAATTAAGTTACAGATTATTGTATTAACTTTGGAGTGTGTTTTTTTTTTCTGTATAATTACAATATTTTTAAACAGTTAAACAGTTTAAAATATATGCTTTTTGAAAGTGGTTTTAGTTTTATTTAATTTTTATAACTATTGTTAAATAAAATAACATTATATTATAAATATTATTAAGAAAAAAAACTAATTGTGTTTTGGATTAAAGATAAGAATTATTTTGGAATTTTAAATAATAATAAAACTAATAAGTTAATTAGAGCTATATTTTTTTCAAACATGATACTGTTAGCTATTATTTAAAAAAAAATTTTAAAAACTAATAATTTATGTATTTTTGAAAATATAAAACATTTTATTTGTAAAATATTTTAGATTGTGTATTAAGTTTATTGAAAAATTAGTTATAAGATAAAAGTTTTGTATTGAAGTCTGATTAGAAATATGAATTAAATTTGTTTTTTTTAAGTATAGCATTTGAATTTTTATATAATTACTGGTTATATAAGTTGAATTAGTATTAGTACTTATTTATACTTTATAAAAACCTTATATTATTAATTATCTGTAACTATATATAAGTATCTATATAATAAATATTATTATAATATGTTGTATCTGTTTTGTAATAATATAAAATTTTTTGATCATTTTTTTTTGTATAATAGACTCTGTTGTTTATAAAACTATGTTAAATTTTTAGGTTATTATGTAAGAATTTCTCTTTAGTATATCTTAATTGTTGTTATTAGGTTTATTTAATATTATAATATATATTGTTTTATATAAAAGTTTTGTTTTTAGGGATTAGTATTTAAAATTTTTCTTTGTTTTTAAGGACTTTAAAATTGCTATTAATAAAATTATAAGTTTTATGTATAATTTGGTTTTTGTTTATAAAAATAAAATATAACTAATCTGTTTTAAATATTATATTATTATAAAAAAACTGAATTTGATTTTATTAAATAATTTGGTGTTTTTTTTATCTGTAATCTCTTAGTTGTGCTATTATAAGATATTATTAAATTGTTTAGTATAACTAAGAATTTTAGTATTAGTTTTGATATATATACTTTATATTTATATTTTTTTAATATTAATAATATGATTTTTGTTTATATAAAGACATAATATTGTCTAAATTGACTTAAATAACTGGAATATATAGTAAAAACATAATTTATACTTAGTTTAAATTACTTAATTTAATATATTATATTAAGTTGTATTTAAATTTTATTCATAAAATATTAAAAAAAAATAACAAATTAATTAAATAAAACTTTGTTTTGAAAATTTACAAATTTTTTTTTTAAATTTTTTTTTTATATTGTTATAGTTAAAAATTATTTTTATTAATTATTATATGTATTAGTTAATAATATAATATAATTAACTATTTTATTTTTAAATAATAATTTAATTTAATTAATTTAATTAATAATATTATTAATTTAGTTATTAATATTACTTAATAATATTATAATTTTTAAACATTATTATTAAATATTAATAATATTAATAACATAAATTTAATATTAGTTATATAAATTTATTTTATAATATATACAAAAAAAACAAAAATTTTAAAAATATTTATAAAACAAAAACCAATTTAGAATTTATCAATTTTTATTAGAAACATAAAATAAATTATTAAAAAAAAATTAAACTATTTTATTAAAATTACACTAAATTTTTTTAATTAATTATTAAAAATATATGGTTTTTAAATATTTTATTTAAAAAATAAAGATTAAAGAAGTTATAATTGTCTAAATATTTAATTAATATGTTTTTATAAAATATTTTTTTTATGATTTATTAATAAAATAATATAATTAAAACTAATAATTTATAACAAAATAAGAAATTTAGAACAAAAAAAAACCTACTTTTTACAATAAAATTATAATAAAAAAATTGACTTAATACTTATAAAAAAACTAAAAATATAAAAAAACTTCTTTCTCTCTTATCTCCAAAAAATCCTCAAAGAGAATAGTTTCTAAAAAAAAAGTTTTATTTTTCTGCTAATTTATATCAATATTTTTTTACTTAATAACTTATTTTTTGTGAACTTGAAGACTATTGCAGGTAGTGTTATGTCTAAAAAAAAGGCACCCAAAGGTAATTTTCATGGTCTTACTAGTGGTTTTTTCTCTTAAAAGAAGAAAGTTATTCTTGGCAATATTAAACACTCTGGCAATAAAAAAAATATCTCTTTGAATAGATCCAGGCCTAGTGGTAGTGTGTATTCTGATGTGAATAGTCTGTCTGGTAATAATAAAAATATTAGTATGTTTAGTGTGAATTGTGAATTTCTTTTAGGCTTGGCTACTACTATTCTTAAGGCAAAACAAGTTAATACTAGTGCTGTCTTTGGTTCTCCATTTGGGCCTCACAATTTTGATATGGATAATAATAAAGTTGTTTTTTCTTCTTGTTTGTCTATCTTTCTGGACAAAAAGTGGATCGACCCAAAAATCATTAAGTTTTCAATTGAAGTACCAGTCAAAAAGTTATTTGCTTTGGATATTAATCTTTCAGTGGTAAAAGACAAATCTGCCACAACTAAAACTCAAATTATCAGAAAATTATTTTCAGCAGTTAATGGTTTTGGGAGGACCACTACTCCCTCAAAATTTGAAGGGATTATTCATTCTACTTTTATTTTAAAAAAAAGCATGAAAATAGCCACATCATTGGCCAGAAAAAAGAGAATATAAACAGTGATCTTAGAAGACAAAAAATGAGGTCAGATTAGGCTGTGGTTATCAAGAAAATTCTCATAAATAAACTTAAGAATATGATTATTGCTACAGTATCTGAATTTGGGAAGATTAAGTCGATTAAAATTCAATTAATTGAAATGTGGTAAAAAGCTGTAGTGAAGTTTGCCGAATTAGATCAAGCTAATTTGTTGGTCTCAAAATAATTATTCCTAATTGGGAAAGATTCTGTGTGCATAGCCAAAGCTGTAAAAAATTGTGAAATTTGGGCATCTAGAAATCAATTCAAAATGCTTTTGTTTACTTTGCTAGTGAGTACAACAGCACATGATCTTAGAACTTTTTTAAAAAAAACTGGTAGGAAAACTTGTATTATAAATAGATCTATGAAAACTGGTAATAAAATTTGCTGTGCTGTGGTTGGTTTTGGTTTTAATAATGATCTAAAATCTGTCTTTTACACAAAGCCTATTTTTGGTGAAGTAAAACTCTTATGAACTAGGATGAATTTGGTTTGTTGTAAGAAGTGTGAGTGTTTTGGGCATTCAGCTCTTAAATGTGATGCATCAGATGTTTCTGTGCTGTCATTGTTAAAGAAATCATATAAAAAAGTTGCTTCTAAGAATGTTTGTTTTCAGCTTGCCAAGTTGTATAAAAAAAAAATGTTCTGATTTCTTGCCCTGCTGTTTTTGGTGGCAAATCTTGGGCCCAAGTGGTTTTGTTTGCCAATTCTTTTGGTGGTACTTGTTTTGGATCTAGTCCTAGTTTTTCTCCTTTTGGTGTCTCAAGTTCAGGTAGTATTTTTCCTTATATTTCTGTTGATATCTCTTTTTTAAGTGCTTATTTGGCTTCCTTAGAATGTTCCTTGAAACTCCTAACTGATCAAGTTTCTGGTATTATGCACAAGCTCAACAATCTTGTTTTAATGCCTCAAACTCTTCTTCTCTTTTCCTCAGTTTTGAACACTTTAATGGCTGCCAATTCAGATTTGGGTTTGACAATAATTTTGGATGGCCCCGAGCTGGTGTCTCTGTCTCTTTCTTTCATTGTCTCTGATGTTTTAGTTTTTGGTCTAAGTAGTTCAAAAGTGCTAACTACTAAGATGGGCTTTTTAGAATCTAAGTTAGTGGCTCTTAATGTCTTTGTTGGTTTAATATTAGTGAAATTAAATTAGTTGTGTACTGAGTTGGGTTCTCAAGTACCTTTCTTTTCTTTATAAATGATTTGATATGAAAAATTGCTAGATGCAATATTCATGGCATCAATGTGCTGGCTAAACAAGATGATATTGTGTGGTGGCACATGAACTCTAGTAATATGATTTTTATAATCACAGAAACAAAATTAAGATCTAGTATTAGGCCCTGGACTATGAACAAGTTTAATGATATGTAAGTGTTTATGTCTGGTTTGAATAAGAGTTTTCTTGGTGCTAAAATGGCAATTATCATGAACAATTCTTTAGTTCAACATGTTTTCAAGATTAAAGAAGTGCCTAGTTATGTCATTTTTGTTTGGCTTCTTTTTAAAAACAAGTTTTCAGTTACAGTTTTAGGCTTGTATGCTGGTGCCTCTACTGAAATTAGGTTTGGTTAGGTGATTGAGGTTAATTTCTTTATTGCAAGGGCAGTTAATACCAGTATTTTTGTGGTCTTGAGTGGGAATTTTAATAAGAATGGTTCTAAAAAGAGTGCAAGCTTTCAATTCTGTTTGGATTTAGGATTGGTTAATGCATTTGGAAGTTATTAATTGGCCAAGGCTTCCATATAAAGCAATTTAAGAGGAGTCAAGAAAATTATTGACTACATCTTTGTTAGTAAGTGTCTATTGTCAGCAATTACTGGTCATGAAGTTGCTTCTGCTTCTGATTTCTTTGATACTAATTACAAGGCTGTCATGGTATTGATTGGTCTGGGTGAACTTTTGAATTTTTATTTGAATAGTTTGTGCAAACAAATTAACAGAGATTATTGGAAGTTCAAAATTGCTGGTGCAGATGCCCCCAAATAGGCTTATTTCAAAGAGTGTGTTTCTGTCAAGTTCTTTTCTGTATTAAGTGAGTTCTTATTTGCAAATGCTGGTGGAGATCTTGAGACTATATGGAATTTGCTAGAGAAGACTATAGTAGATTTGGCTGATAAAGTTTTCTCTAAATATTGGTTTTATGATGTTAATTGTTTTTTCAACAAACATTCTTTTAAGTTTTTTAAGCTGGAACTGCTGGTTGTCAAAGTGGTTAAGTGTTTACAATTTGGTAATTTTTTTAGAACTATCTTGTTGATTAATGCTTGATTAATTGCTAATAAAGTTAAAGTTCTTAAAGTTCAGAACATATTAAATAATGACACCAGCAGTATGGACATTTTTAGTTGCTTGTCCAAGTTTAGAAAAAGTTATCATTGTTTTAAGATGCATGAATTTAAGGCTGCCATTAATAAAAAGATGGAGAATTTTTGCTCAGACAAAGACCATATGATCAAGAATATTTTGGATAAGTCGTTTTATAGAGTAGTCCTTGACTATTTAATTGTTAATAATGAATTGGTTTTGAATTCTAATGAAGTTAAATTTAAGATAGATGCTATAATAGAAGGATGAACCAGGAAGTGTTCATTTTCTGGGTCTTTGCCTGATTTTTGGGCTTGTTAATATGCTTCTTTGTAGCATGTAAATAACAATGCCATTTTTTGTATTATAGATGTTATTAGTTTTAGTGAATTGATTCAAATTGTCAAACAATTACTGGATAGGAAGACTGCTGGTCTCAATGGTATTCCTAATGAATTATAAAAACATTGAAGTAATGACATTTTCAAAGGTTTTTTGGATTTTTTGAATTTGTGTTTAAGGTTAGGTGCTGTTCCACTTTTGTGGAAAAGGGCATAGGTTTCTATGATACCCAAATCTTATGAATGAAATAGTATCTTAACAAATACTTGCTCTATTGCACTAGTTGAAACTGCTTATAAAATTTTTTCTAAAATTCTTTCAAATCAAATCTCTTCTGTCTGCTGTAAATTCAGCATTTTTTGTGAGGATAACTTCTCAGTCTTGAAGGATACTTCAATGCAGTCTCTTATTTTTACAGTTGGTTTGGTAATTAAAGATGTTTTGAAAAAGGACAGGGAGGTTTGATTGGTTTTGCAGAATATGTGCAAGGCATATGATTCAGTTGGGTGGCATTACTTAAAAGTTAGTTTGTGGTGTATCAAAATGTGTAAAAGATTTATTGAGTTTTTTGGTGGAATTCATAAGAATAGGTCAAATAGAGTCATAATAGATTTTGGCCTTTTAGATGGGTTTTTGATGGTCTTAATTAGGAAAAAGTGTTTTTTTCTCTTCTTTGGTGAATTTTTTATGACCCTCTTTTGTGCAAAATTAAAAGACAAAAAAGTGTGTGTGATTACCAGTTTAATACCAAGTTTGTGGTTAAGATAGAAAAGATTAATTATGTGAGTGGAATAATCTCTTTTTTTGCAGTTGAAACTTTTGTAAATGATACTATCTGAATTGGGAATAGCCAATCTGCTATACAGTTTATATTAGACATTATCAGTGAGTTCTTCTTGATTAATGATATTTTAATTAACAATGACAAAACAGTTGTTATTTCCATCAATAGGAGAATTAAAAATGCTGTTTTCAGAATTAATGAATCCCTTATTTTGATTGCCAAGTGTGGTATACCTCATAGGTACTTGGGTATCTTTTTGTCTACAGATAGTTTGTTCAAACCCAGTTTGGCTAAGACTCAGTTTGATGTTAAGTTCTTTTCCAATATGGTATTAAGAAAGACAATTTCAGATAAACAGTTTTTGTATTTGGTCTCAGCAGTTCTGCAGTCTATTGTTAACTACTGTATTCAGTTTAGTTTTATCCCTTCTGTTGTTTGCTGGCATTGGGATGCTTTAGTTGGGAAAAGTTTTAAGTTTAAAGCTGAACTGTTATGTAATTTTCCAAGTAAAGTACTGTATCATTCTGTGTTGTATGGTCTGAAAAAATTTAAGCAGATTCAGGCTGAGAAAAAGTCAGAATCAGTTGTTGCTTTTGCTAATGCTTTTAAGATTCTCAGTCGGCTTTTTGAGCACAGATTTTTGGATTTGCAGGTTTTGGGCTGGGCTTCTCTAAATCTTTTACAATATCCTGTGTGGTTATATGTTAGTTCTTCAAACAATTTTTTGGCTGGAATTGTGTGTGTTTTTTTAGATAATGATCTTTTTATAACTAACAATCTGTCTTGTGCTTTTTATTGTTTTGGCAGATTTCTTGTTTCAAAAGTTTTAGGGCCATCATTATATTACAATTGTATTAGTTTCTTAAAGAGTTTTGGTGTGGCTTTCTGTAACAGGCTTTTAGACAAATATGGCAAAATTTTGGATTGGAAGACATTCCAATATTAGATGAGATTAAACCCTAAGGGACCTGTGCTTTTTTGGTTTGTTATAGTGTCAAAATTTTTGCATGATGCTATGCTCACACTTGTATCTTCTGACAGAGACTCTATGTTGGATGTTGATAGTGTTTTGTTATCTGGTCAGTTTTCTAATATTAAAGGTGGTCTTCTTAAAATCTGGTTAAACACTTTTACTATTTATATGAATGGTTTTTTAAAAGAGCTTGGTTTTGTTGATGTGACTAGAGGTGCTATTGCATTTTTTCCCAAATTAATTTGGGTATTAGAATTTGGGTAGTTGGATATTTGTCTTCTATGATGACTGAATTGCAGATTGTTGTTTTGGCTCTGGAATATATGCTTTTTTCTTGTTCAATAGTAGTGTGTTTGAACAGTCAGACTGCTTTGGATGCATGTGTTTCAGAATTGAGGTTGCCTAGTTTTGGTTTTTGTAATTGCTGTTAGATGGAGAGAAGACATATCGCAAATTTGATTGTTAATAAAGACATTTTTGTGGTTTGGTTAAAGGTCAAAGGCCACTTGGGAGTTCTGAGTAATGTCTATGCAAATGCTTTGGTAGAAAAAGCTGCTTAATCATCTTTGCTATTGCCAACTAATGCATGTAAACACTTTATTGTGACTAATGGTCTGCTGGTTTCTGGTAATATTTGTCATTTTGTTTGGAATATTTTTAGGTTGATAAATCAGATGCATTAAAAAATTGGTTCTGGTTCTAGAGTTTTAGGTGGTTTTTCAGTTTGTAATGTTGATTGAGTCCATACTGTAGCTGTTTGGCATCTTAATTTGTACATGCTGTCAGGATTTATAAGCAAAGCTTCTGCTAGCTTGTGTACTTATTTTATGAAGGCTGCTTGTTGCTGTTAGAAAGAGGCTTTATAACAAATATTATCTTGGTGTTTTATATTTGTATTGTAATGAGATTGAGTTTTCTGACTATGTATTTACATGCTGCAAAGAGTTCAACTTTTATAAAGTGATTTTGTTTGAGTGTATTTCTTGTTGGAAGTCTTTGACTGGTTTTTGTTTTCTTGCCTCTTCTGTAATTGTGGAATCCTTTTTCTTATGTTTATTTAATATTGGTCTGTATGCTCTTTTCTGCAAAGGTTTTGTGCTTGCAGAGTGGTTTGAGGAGATGATGCAAATTTTCAATAATTATAAAGAGACTACCCAGATTTTGGTTGATTTTGTGCATGGTTTGGATGTTCTGTATCATTCAGAATTGTGGAGTTTTAGGTTTAAGTTTAGAGTGAATATAAAAAGAAATAATTTAGTTGGTAATTTAGGTGTGATACTTGTAGTATCTGTTGGCTTATTGCCAATTCTATCAGATAGTGTGACTAAATTGATTGGTATTGATAATTCATTTGAAATTAGTTTTGGTTTCTGCAAATCTTATCTGTTTTTTTCTGGCTTAAATAATAGAGCAACTGTTTGTATAAAGGCTTAGTGTTGCTTTGATTAATCTAAGTAACTGATTACATGTGGTAAATACATGAATTGCATCTAGCTAGGATCCATAGTTTTGACTCTGTATACTAGATAGTAATTGGATTACACTTATTAAATGTTAATAAAAAAAAAGACTGTATATATAGTTAAATTACTTAAAATTTATGTACTGTATTAGCATTATTTTAATAATATTAATTATTTATATATATTCAATTAATCAATTTACTTTAGGCTTATTCAGTATATTATTTTTTAGAAGTTAATGCTTTAAATAATCAAATTTAAATGGCTTGATTTAGAACATTAATTGTATATTAATAATACCAATTATAATTATGATCAACATAAGCAGAAACAAATTAATTGATTATGTTTTTTGGTAACTACTTTTGAATAATAATTGCAGATCTGGAATATTGGATTGTTCAAATAAGGCGTATGAAAATCTCGAAACAAATTATTTATAAAAAAATTAAAAACCAGTGTAATTTTAACAGTTGGTTTTTTATTATTGCAAAATTTTTAAGAAATAAAATAAAACATTTATTTTAAATTTCACATATTTTTTTTAATCTAATTAAAAGTAAATAATAATAATAATAATAATTATAAATATAATATAAGCTATATTTTTTAAGTTATTAACTAATATTTTCTGAATAAATTAATTATTTTTATTGCATTTTTATTTTTTATCTTAAAAAAAAATATTCAGAAAATTTATAATAATTATTAAGAGTTAGTATACTTGTAAAATAGAGCAATTTATTTAAAGAGTAGATTAAAAACATTAACTTATAGTTTTCCAATTTCACAATTTATAGATACTTTTGTTAAACCACCATTAATCTCAATGCTTAAAAAAAAATGTGAGGATTTTTAACCATTTTAAGAATATTGGGTTTTGGTTTATGTTAAAAAATGTCACAAATCTATTAGTGATTTCCGTTATTAATAGCATCTGTACTTTAGTTCAGTATTGATTATGCTTGCCGTATTAGTATAATGTCGATCAAGATTTTGGGAGTTGGATTAATGTAACTACATATGACGAAAATTTAATCTGAAAATCAACATGCGGAAAATCCCAGCTGTAGATCATGTAAAAGATGATGTGCCAAACAGAAATCCAAATTCAAATAATATTAAAAGCATGAAAAAGGTTACAGTAATTATCAAATTGACTATTTGCATCAACAGGAACTTAAATCTATACAAAGGATGATACTGAACCAAAATTTCCAACCATCCCTTCAAAAAAAACCCCAATTCTAAACAAAAAACATAGCTATCAAAGACCTAATCAACACGATCACCATGAACACGGAAACGATAAATACGGGTGAATTGAGAGTTGCCCCAATTGTTCTTAATTTTGAAGAGGACCGCACGAATCGGTATTTTTGATTCGTCGACATTAAATATTTGTCTTGAAGAATCATCTTCAACATTGTAAGTAAAACTTCCAAGAAAAACAGAGAAATCAGTTATACTCATTTCCAATCCAGTTTCTGGTAATCCCCAAACCTCAAAATCTTTTGGCGCAGGAGAAATTTCATCCCGTACCGCGATCTCTTTACTAATATGTTCATAAGTAATCGCAGTTACATAAGCTGTTTTCGCTAGTCGCACAGCCAAAACCCCCTTTTCACCCGGATAACTCCAGCATAGACCATCATAGATCCCAGGTGCAATAGTAATCATTGGTGCGTTATCAACAATATTACTTCGCCAAGATATATAGGATAAAAATTTCCCCGGCCAATTTTGAGGAGAGACGGAATATGAAAGAGAGGTCAAATGGGGAATGATCCTTGCTCCTACTGTGGAAAGAGCAAAATCTGGTCGACTTGCGCCATATTTTTTCTCTAGCAATTCCTTTGTAAATACCTTATTGTGAAGAAATAGATAGGTAAGCTTATATTTCACAATAATCACAATCTATGATCTAAAATCTAAAATCTTACCTCTTGCATTTCTCTTCTCATTGCTTCTAATACTTCTTCTCTATTGAAACCAGATTCAACCTTTTTTTTCAATACTTTTTGTATTTCATGAGAAAATATTGTCCCAGCTTCATTTGCGATCAAAGCACGAAATTCTTCGGAATCCCAAGCCACATCCAATCGAATATCATCCGACTTTTTAGGGCGATAATTCCAAACAAAACTTCCGACATAGAATAAAAATATCAATAATCCAAGAAAAATCAAGATTTTTTTGAGTCCCAGTAAAATTGCTTGTTGATTATCTCGTGACCTTCGGAGTTTATCATTGTGACCATTTTGAAATTCTTTTTCCGATTTATCAGATCCGAGGTCTGGCAGATTTATTGCACCATGAAATAGCTTCGAAAGCTCTTGCCAAACAAAAGCTAACATATCAAAACTTGGGTGAGTTTGTATTGGGACTTCGATACCTTTTTTCCCAGACAACGAGGTTTCAGTATTCGAACCAATGCTAAATCGAGTGCCGTCTACCGAGGTAGTGGATTGATGGTTAACATGATTATTACGATCGCTGTTGTGACACCCGAAGTCATTGCCGAAATTTCGCTCTTGATCAATTGGTACAAGGAGCATACTATAAGTGCTACGCTGATAAGGTAGCTCTGGAATTTTCACTTCTTTCCTATTCTCCAGTTCATTATCTTCGAATTCTTTCATATTCCTGGGTATGGGGCTAAAAATATTTTTAGTTCCCAGTTTTGTTGAATAATCATTACTTTTTGAGGTATCAGATCCGTATCCTAAGTCTTCGAAAGGAACATATTTTATGCGTTGATATAGCTCTTCACAATTTGCATTCGGTCCATCCGGTGAAACACCTCCTTGTATAAAAGAAGAATCTGTTCTCAGATTTGAGTAGTCAATTGAATTTGGGTTGTTGGGTAATTTAGAGGGGGTAACCTGTTGTTTTGGTCGTTGTCGTCGCCTATTTTGAGTTTCTCGCAAGTCATATCTCGGCGGTGTTTGCAGGTTTGTCCCACTTGACAATTCGTCATTTTGAGTAACGTTGCTCCTACTGCGAACCATTTCTCTCTAAGTTCAACAAATAAAAGTTGCTTATATTTCTAGTATTCAATAGATATCTAATAGCAAGAGTCGTTCTTTTTTAATGTGGGCTAAAAAAATAGAACAAGTTCAAGTTGGGACTAACAGTGGATGTTGAAGTAAACAAACATTGGGTATCCCTAAGATGGTAATTTCACATTACATTGTTGGATATTTTAGTAAAGGACTGAATCAGAGGCATACATCCCGAAATTGAGCTTTGACCCGAAGAAACGAATGTCCCACTCACTCACCTTTGTGAGAGTCAGTGAGAAGCGAACGAAAGAGAGACAATTGTCAGTGAACATATGACCAGATTAAGGTTATTGTATTTTCAGCGCCATTGTTTCTTCCTCTAACTAATTGTATTCCTCTTATGCAAAAAAGTGTGTTTCAGAAGTGATGAGTCATACATTCAATTACTGATCTTAAACACTGTAGTTCAAAAAAGAATTATATAAAATTATATAACAGCTTTGCAAATAAATCACCGAAAAATAGTAATACTCAAAACTTGAAAATTTAATAAAACTTATTATATTTAAAAAAATTTAATTTAAATGAATATGTATTTTTTATAATTTAAAATCAATTTTAAAACAGAAATTCCAAAATAATACAAAATTACTATATTATTATTAATATTATAACTAAAGTAAAAACAAACAAAATTTTAAACAAAAATAAATATGTTTAAAAAATAAAAAAAATAGTTAATTTTGTTAATAAAAAAAGTTTTATATATATTTATTAATAAATTATAGACTTTTTCTTTTTATTGATTCTTTATTTATTAGAATTAAAAATATATATTAAAAACTTCTTTCTTTCTTACCTCCAAAAATCCTCAAAAAAGCACATTTTCTGAAAAAGAAGTTTTTTATTTTTTCTTGTTAGTTTTCTTTCAACATTTCCTTAAACAATAACTCCTTTGTTATGGATTTGAAAACTGCTTCGGGCAGTGATATGTCAAAAAAAAAGGCGCCCAAAAGTGCTTTTCATGGTCCTGCTGGTGGTTTTTTTGCTCAGAAAAAAAGAGTGGTTCTTGGCAATGTTAAACACTCTGGTGATGAGAGAAATATCTCTTTGAGTAAATCTGGGCCTGGTGATAGTGTGTACTTTAATGTAGATAGTCTGTCTGGTGATGATAAGGATGTTGGCATGACAGGTGTATATGGAGGGTTTCTTCTGGATTTAGCTGCAACTACTTCTAAGGTGAAACATGTTGATACTGGCACAATGTTTGGTTCTCCACTTGGCTTTTCTGACTTCACTATGGATGATAATAAAATTGTGCTTTCTTTTCATGTGTTTATCCCTCTGGAAAAAAAGTGGATTGATCCTAAAATTGTTAAAACTCAGGTTGAGGTGTCTGTGAAAATTTTTTTTGCTTTGGACATTGATCTTTCAGCTGTAGAAAAAAAATCGGCAATGGCCAAAACTTAGGTCATAAGAAAATTATTTTTAGGGATCAATGGTTTTGAGGGGGCCACTACCCCCTCAAAATTTGAAAAGATTATTAGATCTACCTTCACCTCTGAAGCAAGCATGGAAAAGACTGCCTCATTGGCCAAAAATAACAACATCATTGTAAACACTGATTTCAAAAGACAAGGAATGCATTCAGGTCAAGCTGTGGTAATCAAAGAAATTCCCATGGACACGTCTAAAGAAATGATTGTCACCACAGTAGCTGAGTTTGGAGAAATTAAATCAATTAAAATTCAATTAATTGGAATGTGGCAAAAAGCTGTGGTGGAATTCACCGAATCTGGTCAAGCTGATCAGTTGGCCTCAAAGTGGTCATTCTTAATTGGGAAAGACTTAGTGCGTGTAGCCAAAGCTGTGGGTGATCATAATATCTGGGTGTTAAAGGATCACTTCAGGGCGCTTTTGTTTACTTTGCCAGTGGGAACTACTGCACATGATATTGGTACACTTTTGGATAAAGTTGGTAAGAAGACTTGTGTTATTAATTGCTTATTGGAAACTGGCAATAGATTTTGTTGTGCAGTAGTGTGCTTTGAATCTACTAATAATTTGAATTCAGCTTTTCTTATTGAGCCTATCCTTGGTGGTGTTTGACTTTTGTGGGCTAGATTTGATTTGGTTTGGTACAAAAAATGTGGGTGTCTTGGTTATTTGGCTCTTGAATGTGATGTTTCAATTGTGTCATCTCCTGAGCTCTTATCTTTGTTCAAAAAGCCTGCTTCTTTTGCCAACCGCCTTCAGCTGGCCAGGCTTTATGCAAAGAAAAATGTTCCTATCTCTCATTCTGCTGCTTTTGGGGGCAAGTCATGGGCCCAAGTGGTGTCTCTTGCATTCTTTTTTGGCTCTGGTTTTGGTTTTAGTGCCTTTTCTCATGGTGCCTTTAGTTTAGGTGGTGGTGTTTCTTTGCTTCTAAATGTCAATTCATCTTTGAGTGCTTGTTTGGCATTTTTGGAGCATTCATTGGAGCTCCTAAATGACCAGGTTTCTGGTATTATGCACAAACTCAACAATGTAAATCTGGTGCCTTTGGTCCCTTCTTTTTCTACTTCTGGTGTTTTGGCTGCTCCAGCAGCTGCCAGTTTTGATATGGCTTTGGATGATACCTTAAACAATCTTGTGGTGACATCTCCGCTTCCTTTCGGTGGTTCAGATTTGGGTTCAAGTAGTTCAAAGGTTTTGACTTCTAAGGTGGGTTCTTTGGAATCCAAGTTGTTGGCTCTTGATGCCTCTGTTGGTGTGATTTTGGAGAAGTTAGATTAGTTGTGTATTAGCTTGGGTTCACAGGCATTTTTTTTACCCCAATGAGTGACCTGATTTGGAGGGTAGCTACATGTAATGTTCATGGTATCAACATTCCTGCTAAGCAAGAGGATGTTGTGCATTGACATTTTGATTCTGGTAATTTGATCTCAATAGTTACAGAAACTAAGCTTAAATTTTCTACTAGGCCATGGATTACAGATAAGTTTGATGGGGTGAGAATTTTTTTTTCAGGGTTGAATGTGGGTTTTCTTGGTACTGGCATGACTATTATTATGGACAATTCTTTAGCTTGTCATGTCTCTAAAGTCGAAGAGGTTTCTGGTTGTTTTATCTCAGTGTGACTTTTCTTCAAAGGCAAGCTTTCAGTTTCAGTTCTGGATTTTTATGCTGGCATTTCTGCTGGTACTAGGTTTGGTTAGGCTTCAAAAATCAATTCTTTTATTGCTAAGCCTGTAAACTCCAGCACTTTTGTGGTTCTTGGTGGTGATTTTAATGAAAACAGCTCTAGGAAGAGTGCAAGTTTTAAATTTTGTTCTGATCTGGATTTGGTTAATTCATTTGGGAGACACTCTTTGATTGGGGCTCCTACTTGGGGCAACTCGAGAGGTGTTGAGAAGGTTATTGATTTTATTTTTGTAAGTGAAGATCTGTCAGCTGTAATTGCTGGTCATGGCGTTGCTTTTGTTCAGGGTTTTTTTGATATGGACCACAAGACTGTTTCAGTTTTAATTGGCTTGGATGGTCTTCTCAATGCTCATCTCAATAGTGTTCATAAGCAAGCTAATAAGGATAGGTGGAAATTCAGAATCAAGGATACGGGTGCTGACAAGTGGTTAGGTTTTCGAGACTGCTTTTTAATTAGATTTCTGGAGCAATCAGGTAAATTTTATGAGGCTAAGACTAATGATAATCTGGATGCTATGTGGGAGATCATTAGGGAAGTAGTAATTAGCTCTGCTGATAAGGTGTTTTCGAGATTCTGGTTCAGTAAATTCGAGTGTTTGAGAAATAAACAATCTTCAAAATTCTTCAAGCTAGAGCTTTTGGTGGCTAAATTGATGTGGAATTTGGGTTCTTATTAGGTTTCTAGTGTAATCAAACTTATTGATGTTTGGTCCAAAATTGATGTTAGTGATGCTACTGAGGTTCACGTCATGGTTGACAATAGTGTCAATATTGAGGTAATTCTGTGCCACTTATCAAGAGTTAGGAAAAAATATCGCAAGTCTAAGTACTTTGAATCTAGGGTTGCTAGGGACATCCTTATTAGGAAGGCTATTGACAAACACATGGAGAATTTTTGTTCTGATAAGGGTCACATGATCAAGAGTGTCTTGGAGTGTCCATTTTGGAAGGTGGTACTTGACCACCTAATAGTTGGAGATGATTTGATTCTCAAATCTGGTGAGATCAAATCCACTGTTGATAGTATTATGGAAGATTGGATAAGGAAATGTGTGGTTTCCGATTCTCTGCCTCCTTGTTGGTTGGCTCAGTATGTCCCTTTGGTTCATGTTGATGATTGTGTATTTTCTGCAGTTATGTGTAACATAAAGTCTGATGAGTTTTTCAAAGTAGTTAATGATTTACCTGATGGCAAGACTGCTGGACTTTTTGGTATTCCTAACAAACTCTGAAAGCATGGTGATTTGTGGGTTCTGGGTGGTTTGTTGGACATTTTCAATGCATGTTTTGTGTCTGGTACAGTGTCTAAACAATAGAAGTTGGCTTGGGTATCAATGATTCCAAAGCCATACGACTGGGAAAGAACTCTTACTAATACTCGACCTATTGCTTTGGTTGAGACTGCTAGGAAGATACTTTCTAAGATTCTGTCAGACAGAATCTCTTTGGCCTGTAGTAGGTTTGATGTTTTGCATGGCGACAATTTTTCAGTCTTAAAGGGTACATCTACACAGACTCCTATTTTTGCTATTGGTTTAATAATTGAGGATGCTTTAGAGAAGAATAGAGAACTTTGGTTGGTTCTTCAAAATATGCATAAGGCTTATGACTTGGTTGGTTGGTTCCATCTTAAAGCCAGTCTGGCTAGGATCAAGATGTGCTCTCATTTCATTGAGTTTTTTGAAGATATACACAATAATCGGACCAATTAGGTAATGATTGATTTTGGGCTCACTATTAGATATACTGTTCATGATGGCTTAGATTAGGGTGAAGTGTTTTCACTGCTGTTGTGGAGAATTTTTTATGATCCCTTACTTTGTGAGGTGAAAAAGCATAAGCAATTGTATGGGTACAAATTGAGTTCAAAATTTTTTACTAAGACTAGTAAGATGGATGCTCGGGATGGTTTGACTTCATACTTTGCAGCCAGTGCTTTTGTTGATGACACCATTTGGGTTGGTAACTGCTTATCTGCTACACAGAAGATATTAGACATTGCAAGCGAGTTTTTCTCAGTCAACGACATATCTATTAATGATAGTAAAATGGTTGCTATTCCTATCAACCAAGAAGTTAAAGATGCATCACTTTCTATTAGTGGTTCTAATATCTTAATTGTGAAAAGAAAGGAATCTCATCGGTACTTGAAAATTTTTATTTTGTCTGATGGCTTGTCCAAACTGAGCTTGGCCAAAGCCCATTCAGATGTCAGGTTTTTTTCGAATGTGGTTTTGAGGAAGACCATTACTGAAAAGCAATTTTTGTACTTGGTTTCTGCTGTTTTACAGCCTATTGTTTCCTACAGACTTCAGTTTAGTTGTGTTTTGAAAAATGTCTGTGATAGGTGAGATGTTATGTTGAGAAAAGGCTTGAAGCTTAAAGCAAACCTGCCTAAGGACTTTTCTAGTAATGCATTGCATCATCTTGAGTTATTTGGTTTAAGAATTTTTGAGCAAGTGCTTACTGAAAATCTTCTGGCTAGTTTAATTAGTTTTGCTAATGCTGGTGGAATTCTCGGCAGATTGTTTGATCATAGGGCAATGAATTTGCAGGCCACTAGTTGGATGCCCAGACACCCTCTCCAATTTCTGATCAGGCTAATGATAGATCTAATAGACTGCTTCCTGTCTGGTGTGACATGTGCTCTTGTTTTATGCAACCTGTCCCTGGATGGTGATATGTTTGATGTTTTTTGGGCTGGTGGTAGTGTGACAGTTCTGGATGTGTTGGGCTCTGATTCTTATTTATGTATGTCAAAATATCTTAGGTGATATGGTATAGTGTTTGTAAACCAGATTCTGGACCGCAATGATTCCTGTTTTTCTTGGAACACCTTTCGCCAATGGAAGAGGCTGGACCCCAAAGACCTAGTTCCTGCTTGGTTTACTACTTTGGTCAATTTTGTCAGTGCTGGTGGTTTGTCGGGTGGTGAGTTTGTGTCTTCTTGTTCCACTTTGGCTGGTGTTTCTTGTGATTTTAGTTATATTCATAACCAATTGTTGGCTTCTGGTTTGGATCCTGTAACCATTTACATGGATGGGTCTGTTAAATGTATGGGTTCAGTGGGTGCTCATAGAGGTGTGGCTGCTTACTTTTCTAGGGTTGATGTCAGCATTGGGGTCAGTGTTAATGGGCTGCTTTCTTCGACCTTGGTGGAGCTGCAAGTCATCACTCTAGCGTTAGAATGTGTGCCTGGTTTTAGTTCAGTTGTGTTGTTTACAGACAGTCAAGCATTACTTGACATGTGCTGCTCTAGATCTGGTGGGTTTGGTCCTGATTTTCGGGATAAATGTTGGATTGAGAAGGAATATATTAGTCAAATTATTTCTAGAAAGGTTTTATTAGTTACTTGGAATAAGATCAAGGGTCATTCTGGTGATGTTGGAAATAAGCATGCCAATTTTTACACCAATTTTGCTGTTACCTCTAGCTTTATTTTGACTCCTATGGTGCCTTTTCATTTTTTCAAAGTGGAAGGAAGGCCTGTTTCTAAAAATGCTCACCGATTTGTTAAGGCTTTGTTCAATGCGGTTAACTTTGTTGGATGGAAAGCCAGATGTGTGGGTGTTTTCATGGATGCAATTTCCTATGATGGTTTTGATAGGGCTAGGACTTTTAGTGTTTGGCATTCCGATGGCAAGATCAGCTCTGGCTTCACCAGCTTGACATTGGCTTCACTCTGCTCGTATTTTATGAAAGTGCTGCACCATCGTTTGCCAGTGGCTGCCAAGAAAAGATTGTATAATTCTAAGTATCTGAGTGTTGCTTGCATCAGGTGTGGCTTGTTGGAGGATTCTGATCACACTTTCTCTTGCCTTTCTAATAACAATGCTAGAAAGGAGTTGTTGTCTACTGCTGCTCTTGATTGGGCTGACTTGTTAGGTGTTTGTGCTGATGATAGTGTGGTTTTTTGTTCTTTGGGAATGGTGGCTGTGTCTGTTGAGCTGTATACAGCACTAGCTAAGGGTTTTGTGTTGAAATCTTGGATAAATGATATGTGTTGCTGGTTGGGTGCTGATTTTGATGGTGGTGCACTTGTTGTTAGGTTTGTCCAACACTTTATTGAGAATCACCATTCTTCTATATGGTTGCCTGCTGCTAAGTTGAGGGTGTATTATAAGAAACATAATCTTTTGTCACGTGATGGTTTTTCAATTCCCTCAGTCTCAGATCTGTCTTCCTTGTGGTCATCTGATGTTATCCGCAGTTTCGGTATTAAATTAAGTGTACATGTTAGTTTTGGGCTGTATTTATGTTTGTCAAGTTTAGATTTTGGTTTCCTGAATGGCATTCCTGTTGTAGGCTGTGTAAGTGTATAGTGTTGCTTTGATTAGCCTAAGTGGCTGGTTACATGTAGAAAATGCATAAGCCATGCTTAATTTAGATCCATGTTTGATTTATGTATTTAGGTAGTGGTTGGGCTGCACTCATAAAATAAAAAAAAAAAATATATATATTGCATAATTCTGTTTATATTTATTATTTTTGCTTTGTTTAAATACAAAAATTATAAAAAACAGTGTTTTTATAAATTAAAAAATAATATTTTAAAAAAAAATTCAGTTAAGATTTTTAAAAAAAATAAATTTAGAATTAAATATCTTTTTTAAATTAGCATAATTACTACAAAATTAAAATAAATTTTTATAAAACAAATTTTTTTTATTATAAAATTAAATTAAATAATTTAAGTTTAAAAAAAATTATTTTATAATATTATTAAATTTTTTATTATTTTTTATTTTATTTTATTTTATTAAAATAATTATAATTAAAAATTTGTGTAAAAAAGTAAAAAAAATAACTATTTATTAAATTAAGATTTAAGATTTAACAAGTATAATTCAACTACTATCTAAAAATTAAGAACAAACTAAGTATTCCAAAATTAAATATGGTTTATGTACTTTTTACATATAATAAAACTTCTTTCTCTTGTTCATCCACAAATCCCAAAAAAGAGTCTAAAAAGTTTTTTTGAAAGAAGTTTTTACCATTCAGTATAATATCTCTAAACCATTTCTGTTCAATTACAAAGCCACTATTGGCCCAAATACTGCTATCATGAAGAAGACTGCTAAGAATTCTAGTTCTGATAATGGTTTTGAGACAGTCTTGTTAAGAAAGAAGAGGAGGGAAGGTGTTTTGGAAGATAGTTTTAATGGCAAAAAAGTGGCTTTTAAAGTTCAGAAGAGCTGTTCATGGAGTTCAGAAACTGGGGACACTACTGAGTCTGAGAGTATTGATATGGAAGAGGAGTGTCTAGTGGAGGAGACCAGCTTTGATTTTGGTGAAGGTGGTGTTCTGGCTGGTGGGGATCATGATCAAACACTCATGAGTTCAAAAGTCAAAACCAAAAAGGCATTGGGCAAGCTGTTAGGAAAGATTGATTTCTCAAAGAATAGTGATGGTCATAGTATTCTCTCGGATGCTCCTCTTGAGCTCCTCCTTTCTTTGAAAAACTTGGTCAATGTTTCAATCAGGAAGTTATTTGCGTTAGATATTGGCTTAAATAAGGTGGCCAGCAATTCTTCTCAGGAAAAGCTTGTGATGGTGAGGAAATTATTTTCTGGAATCAATGGTTTTGGGGGGGCATCTACCTTTTCAAAATTCTCAGGGATCATCAGAGCAACGTTTACTTCCAAATCAAGTCTAATGAAAGCTACTAATAAGGCTGCAAGTGTGAAGATCCTAGTAAACACCAATCTCAAAAAATCATCTGGGCAATCAGATTGGGCTGTGATTATAAAAGAAATTCCAATTAGAACATCGGCTAAGACTGTGCACGCTGCGCTATCTGAGTTTGGAGTTATTAAGACAATCAAGATACAGTTAATTGGGCTGTGGCAGAAGGCAGTGGTAGAATTCGAGCAACCAGATCAGGCTGATTTAGTCGCAGCTAAGTGGTCCATTCTAATTGGGAAAGATGCTGTATGTGTGGCCAGAGCTGATTCAGACAAAGAGGCATGGGATACAAGAGATTGACATAAGGCGCTGTTCTACATATTGCCAATAGGGACTAATGCTCACTATATTTGGGATTTTGTTAAATCTGTGGGTGAGAAAACATGTGTCATTGATCATCATTCTGTTATGTATGCTCGGGCCAGATGCACTGTTGTTTGCTTCGACTCTGTTAAATTGTTGGATGCTGCCATGGGAACTACGCCAGTACTTAGAAACACCAATCTCCGCTAGTCTCGTCTTATCTTTGCTAAATGCGCCAAGTGTGAGAAGTTGGGTCATATGTTATTGGGTTGTGTAGTTAGCAGGAAGTTTTCTTCTGGTAATTTGCTGCATAGGGCTTTCTCAGACATGAATAAAAGCAGGCTGGTGGCCATTTATGCCAAACGCTCGGCTCCAGTTGCTCATCTGGTCTCTTTTGATGGTCTCTTTTGGGCAAAGATTGCTCACGGGTCTTTTTCGCTCCCCCTTTCTAGTCAGAAGGTTTTGGTAGACAATGGCTTCTCTTTGAAAATGAAGCCATCTCTGCCAGTTATAATAGAGGTCAACAATAGGTTTACCGCTCTTGAGCACAGTCTCGCCTGCCTCATGGAGCAAGTTGGTAAGCTGGCTAAGAGGTTGGATGCACTCGGACCAATGGTTCTCCAGCCTAGCTCTGGATGTCAGCCATTGGTGACTCCTTCATCACAGGATCAAGGGGTGGATGTAGTAATGAGTAGGGGCTCGGGTGTGTCCACTAGTGGTGGAACTGTTGCAGAAGTGGTGTCTTTTGATATGTCTTCAGTGTCTAAGCTAAATAATAGCATGAAGTGTCTAATAGAAACAGTTCTGGGCCTTTCGGCCAAAGTGGATAGTATAGGTGTGCGTTTGGTGTCTCTACCCCTCACTCAATGAGCAGTTTGGTCTGGAAAGTTGCTACATGCAACGTCAAAGGCATGAACAATTCTGCTAAGCAGGAGAACGTTATTAGGTGGCATAAGAAAATGAACAATTTGGTCTCTATTATTACTGAAACAAAATTAAGGAGTAAGGTTTGTCCATGGATCGCAGATAAGTTTGATGGTGTCCAAATGTTCACTTCTGGTTTAGACTCTAGTCACTTGGGTGCAGATGTTGCTGTTATCATGGATGTTTCTTTGGCTCGTCATTTATGCAAGATTTCTGAGGTGCCTGGTCGGCTCCTGTCTGTTAAATTACTTTTCAAGGGTAAACTTTCTGTGTCAATTCTGGGGCTTCTCTGGTGGTTCGGTTCTTTCAGGCTGGTGAGATCAACTCTCTCATTGTGAAGGCTGTTAATGAATCTTCTTTCATTGTTCTTGGTGGTGATTTCAATGAAGATGGTTCT
Source organism: Geosiphon pyriformis (assembly GCA_016748015.1). Lineage (NCBI taxonomy): Eukaryota > Fungi > Glomeromycota > Glomeromycetes > Archaeosporales > Geosiphonaceae > Geosiphon > Geosiphon pyriformis. The sequence goes on along the minus strand of JAAOMT010000414.1, from coordinate 282,917 downwards.
CGTAAATGTGCAAGTTTTAGGAAGTGTCTTGATTTGGGTCTGGCAAATTCTTTGGTAGGAAGCCCAGCTGTGAAGTTGCCTACTTAGGCAAACTCTAGGGGTGTTAAAAAAACGATTGACTACGTGTTAGTTTCTTCAAATTTGGTTAATGTGATAGTACACTGCAGTGTCTCAAATATTGTTGAACATTTCGAAACAAACCATCAGGCTGTTTCCATGTCTTTGGGTTTAGGTGGTTTATTGGATGTGCAATTGAACTCTCTTTGCAAACAGATGAATAGAGATTGTTGGAAGTTTAATTTTAAGGGTGCTGATGACGCGAAATGGAACAAGTTCAAGTGTGCTATAGCAGCTAATGCTGCCATGTTCTCTGATGATTTTATTGCCTCTCAGCAATTCTCAGATTTGGATGTGATGTGGGACATTGTTTACAAGATAATGGTTCTTTCAGCTGATGAGATGTTTAAGAAGAAATAATTTAAAGACTATGATGGTGTTTTCACTAAGGAATCATCTAAATTTCATAAGTTAGAACTTTTGATATCAAAGCTGGTTAAAGCTTCTCAGTTGATTTGTCATGACGGATTTATTTTACTGTTAGAAGTTTGGAGTTCTCTTGATGATGATAATGCCTCTGTGGTCAGGTCTCTCTTTCTCTCCGGCTCTCCTCTTGATACTGTTTGGTCAGCTCTTTCCAAAATCAGAAAAACTTATTGCTCACTTAAAATGACAGAATCGAAGCATGTAGAGGAATCTCAAATCAAATCGGCAATCTATAAGAGGATAGAAAGTTTCAAGCTGAACAAAGGTCACACTATTTGGAGCGTTTTGGAGCACCCTTCCCATAAGGTCATCTTGGATCACTTAGTTGTGGACAATGAGCTGGTTATGGAACCTGGTCTTGTAAGATTAAGGGTGAATGAAATTATGGAAGGATAGACTAGGAAGTATAGAGTGGTTCCCAATGTTTCTGATGTGTGGCACTGTCAGTATCGGCCATTGGATTATGTTTTTGATGAGACTTTTTCTGGTGTAATACAGCCAATTGAATTTTTGGAATTGTTTGGCATGGTTTCTGATTTATCTGTTGGCAAGGCTGCTGGTCTTTTGGGTATTTTGAATGAGCTGTGGATGCATAGTAATAGGTCTGTTCTGAATATGCTCTTAGTGCTTCTGAATTTTTGTCTGTCTCATAAGTCTGTGCCTGGTTCTTGGAGGGAAGCTTGGGTTTCGATGATTTCTAAACCATATGAATGGGAAGATGTTCTCACAAATACCTAACCTATAGTCTTGATCAAGACGGCTCACAAGATTCTCTCCAAGATTCTCTCCGACAGAATATCGCTGGCATACAGTGCTCATGACATTCTTCATGGGGATAATTTTTCAGTTTTAAAGGGTACAACTACCCAAACTCCTATTTTTGCTATTGGTTCAGTTGTTGAGAATGCTTTGGAGAAGAACCAGGAGTTCTGGCTGGTGTTGCAGTATATGCGAAAAGCATACAACTCTGTTGGATGGGAGCATCTCGAGAAGTGTTTGGTCAAGATCAAAATGTGTAACAAGTTTATTCATTTTTTCGGTGATATTCATAGAAATCGGACCAATTGGGTTATGACGGATTTCGGTTTAACTGATGGTTATAGTGTACATGATGGGTTGGACCAAGGAGAAGTTTTTTCCCCTCTTCTTTGGCGCATATTTTATGATCCTCTTTTGTGTGAGGTCAAGCATCAGGAGAGTGTGTATGGATATAGACTTAATTCTCATTTTGTCTTTAGGAATGGTCGCACTGAATTTCGGGCTGGGTTTTCTACTTTTTTTGCTGCTGGGGCCTTTGTTAATGACACGATTTGGGTTGGCAACAATCAGACTGCTACTCAACATATTCTCAATATTGCTAATGAATTTTTTCGAATTAATGACATTTCAATCAACAACAACAAAACTGTGGTCATTTCTATTAATAGCAGGATCAGTAATCCATTTCTTTTTATCAGTAGTTCACCCATTTCCATAGCCAAAAAAAGAGGATCTCATTGGTATCTTGGTATCTTTTTCTCATCTGATGGTCTTTCTAAGTCTAGTTTGGCTAAGGTGCATTTGAATGTTTGTTTTTTTAGCAATTTGGTTCTAAAGAAAGCAGTTTCAAATAAGCAGTTCTTGTATCTGGTGTCGGCAGTTCTCTATCCTATAGTCAGCTACAGAACGCAGTTCAGCTTTATCCCTGTCAGTGTGTGCAACAAGTGGGATGCTCTGATTTGCAAGGGTTTGAAACTTAAATTTGGTCTTCCTCTCAATTTTCCTAGTGACACGATTCATCATCTTTCCTTTTATGGTTTGAAGTCCTTCTCACAATGTTAGTCTAAAAGCAAAATTGTTTCACTTATTAGTTTTGCAAACTCCTGCAGAGTTCTGGGTCAATTGTTTAGTCACAGGTCTCATAATTTGCAAGTTCTGTATTGGCACCCCATTCATTCATTGAGTTCACTGGCTTGTATCCATGTCAGTGTTTCCAATAATTTCTTGTCAGGAATGGTATGCATTCTTCTTGGATGCAATTTGTCTTTAGGTGGCTCTTTGGTTAGCTCTTTTCGGTTTCATGATGGAATGCCCATATCTGCTGTTCTGGGCGAATCCTTGTTTTTCAAGTACTTGTCTTCTCTCTGGCATTATGGCATTGTCTTTGTGGATCAGCTTCAGGATTGTCATGGGGATATCTTCGATTGGTACATCTTTAAGTGGTGGAAGAAACTGGATCCTCATGGCCCGGTTTCTGAGTGGTTTGGGCGCTTTGTTGTATTTCTCAATAGTGCACCTCCCTCTCCTTTGGCTTCGGGTGGTGTTGGCCCTGTAAACATTCATGGTTCTGATGATTTTGTGTCTGTATATGATCATCTTTCTCAGATTAGCACTGATAGTTTGTCTGTATATACGGATGGGTTGGTGAAAAATTTGGGCATGGCTGGTTGTAGGGCTGGGGCTGCTGCCTTTTTTGAGGATGTTAACTTGGGTTTGGGTGTCTGTGTTCAGGGTTTGATGTTGTCTATTTTGGCGGAGTTGCAGGCTGTAGCGTTGGCTCTGGAGTGCATGCCTGTAAATTGTTCTGTTTGCCTGTTTTCAGATAGCCAGGCAGCTTTGAATGCTTGCAAGTCGGAGGTGAACTTGATGTATCCTAACTTTTGTAATCAGTGTTGGGTTGAGCGCCAGCATATTAGAAATATTATCCACAGGAAAAATTTGAGGGTTAGCTGGCACAAGGTTAAGGGCCACTCTAGTGTGTTGAGAAATGATTGCACTGATAGCATCGCTGATGCTGCAGCTCTCTCTGTTTGGCTTCTCCCTTCTCATGTGGATGAACATTTTTTGTTGGCAGACGGTGGTATTGTTTCTGGTAATTCTAGACACTTTGTTCGAGATGTTTTTTGTGCTGTCTGTCAGGCACGCTGGGAGGTCGGTTCTGGTTCTGGGTTTCTAGCTGGTGATTTGCACTCGGATGTCAATTGGCTTGCCTTTTCCAGAGTTTGGCACCCTAATTTGCATATGGTGACTGGTTTCACTAGCAGGCGCACTGCTGATATTCGTACTTACCTCATGAAAGCTTTGTACTGTCGGCTTCCTGTGGCTGTTTGAAAACGCGTTTATGATAAATGTTACTCTAGTGTTTTGTGTTTGTATTGTGGTGAGGTGGAGGTGTCTGATCACATGTTTTCTTGTATAATTGATGATGTGGCTTGTCGTTAAGTTTTGGAATCCTGTATGTCTTCTTGGATGGTGCTTTCTGGTCTCTTCCTCCCTTCTTCAAGCGTTTTACAGCTGCTGTTAACCTGTGCTTCAGATTTTCTGGTGTTCTTGGCTCTTTGCAAGGGTTTTGTTTTCAAAGAATGGCTTCAGAAGGCTGTTTCCATCTTCTGTGATCCCAAAATTGCTGGCATTAAAATTGCTAATTTTGTGTGCTCTATTTGTGTCGCTTTTAGGGATGACATTTGGTTGGTCTGTGTTAAGCATTGTGCATACATGGAAAAGAATGGCCTAATCCCGGTGGATGGCTCGGTTCCCATCTTACTTTCTGGTTTGGCGTCAAGATTCTCGGATGGCGTGGTTAAGCTGCTTGGTGTTACTGAAGCTTTTGGCATCTATTTTGGCTTTCGCAAATCTTGCTCTTTTTTTTCAGGTATTGGTAACCCAGTTTCAGTTAATATAATTGTGTAGTGTTGTTCTGACTGGCTCGAGTGGCTGGTCACATGTGGAAAATGCATGATTCACACCTAGTTTAGATCATTTCTTTGATGTATAGTTCTAGGTAGTATTTGGACTTCACTCATTAAATAATAATAATAAAAAAACATATAATTAATTACTTAAATTAGTTCAGACTATACTATATTAATACAATAAAAGTAAATTTACTTAAAGCCAATATTCTTTAAATTATATCAAATAATTTAATACTATAAGAAACCAATTTAACCAGTCATTCAGCTGTTTTTAAAAAATAAGTTTTAATATTATTAAGCTTATGTGTTCAAAAAAATATTTTATTATTAATATCAACTGAAAAATCCAAATTACAAAACATATTAATATTATTTATACAGCACTTTTTTTTCAGTGCAATCACTTTTTTTTCCAACTTATCAACAATATTGCTAAAAAAACACAGATAAACTATAAATTTATTAATCTTAAAGCTAAAAACACTACTTAAAACCAAATTACTTTTAATAAATTGTTTAAACATAATAATTAAAAAGCCAACAGATTTAACAATTAATTTAACCAATGCATAAAGCTTGGCCAAATCAGATTTCAAAAAAAACAATTGAGAAAACACTAAAAAGCCATTAACAATTACAGAAAAGAGAATAAAAGTTATTAAAAATAAAAACTCAAAAAAACAAAAGCTTTGACATAAGACTTAGTATTCACAAAATATGACACAAATATCTTGGAAATTTTAGGACTTTTAAAAAAAAGAAGTGAAAATATCTTATAGTCTACAACCAAATAGTCTATTTTTTAATATCTAAAATAGTGTTAACAATCAGAAGTTTTTTATCAGATATAACATTTTTTTAGTGTATCAATTCTGGTAACTACAGTATTTAAATCAACTTAAGATTCAAACATAATCAGGACAAATTGAAAATAATGACCAAAATCAGAAAAATAAAGATAAAACATGTCTAACTATTAATTTAAAAAATCATGTTATTAATTTTAAAAACAGTACAATTAGAGAAAAAATTGACCAACTTGGTTTTAAATCTATTATAAAACAGAATAATCTCATTTTTATTTACCAAAAAAAAGATTTTAATACTATTTTTACTTATTAAAACTAACCAATAACTTAAAACAAATACAGCAGAATTCAGTTTTTTAAAATAAACAACTACATATTATCAAACACTAGTAGACTTTAGCACAATATGGACAATTTCATCAAATACACTAAAAATTATTTTAATATTAGCAACAGATATATCTAAAAACATATTATATAATACAATAACAGTAAAAAAAAACCAGTCTCAAAAACCACCAAAGATTTGACAATTTTAAGAGTGACCAAACAAACAGAACTTGTAAACTTAACCAAAAAAGCAGCTTTCAAAGACTTCTAAAAAGCAAACTCTATACAAAAAAACTTCATATTGTTCTTTAATATTAACTTTACATCTAAAAAACCATATATTGACCGAAAAACAGTCTTAATATAAGCTAATTTAATCTTAAAAATAGTATCAGATATCAAAATAAAGACTATTTATCCAATAAACTTTTGACAACTAGAAATGATTTTTCAAGTATCACTAGCAACAATACCAGAAACCAGCAGAAAAAATAAATCAGTTTCTATTTGATTAATTCAGTTTCTAAGAACAGATAATTCAATAAAAAACTGTTGTTTTACTTTTAAAACCAATAATAATTTATTAAAAAAAATCATATTTGGCAGTATAGTCAATAGTTGATTTTGTTTTATTTTAAATAACATGTTAAATAATATAACAGAAATCTTATTTAAGATTATATTAAAAACCACAAAGAGATTTAGTATAATAAAAACAAAAGTGAGCAGCTGTTTCTATTTTTTTAAAACTTTAGTTTTTTTGACTATTATTTTCAAAAAGATAATACTAAAAACACCAGATGTAGAAACTATAGTAAGAAAAACCAGTTTGTTAATTGGTCTGTTATTAAAAACTTTTGGGCTTTTAAAAAAGATAAAGACAATATTAGAACTTATCTTTTTAAAAAAACTTTAACTGGTAAAAAACCAGCCAAAAATAATAAAGATGCTTTAATAATCACTAAAGACAGCTTTTTACTATTATTAATTAAAAAGAAAACTTTTAAAACATTCTGTTTAGCTGTTTTTATGACAAAAAAAACTTCTATGGTTAAAACTTTATAAGATACCAAAAAGAAAATATTAGTTACAGCTTTTTTACTCTTTATTTTGGTTATAATCATTAAATTAAGAAGACAAAAAATATTTTATAACTATTATTGTTATAAATAATTTATTTAAATAAAATATTATAATTTTTAATATTTTAATATATAATATTAATTTTAAAAATTTTTGTTATATTTAAAATTTTATTAATTTACTTTTTAATTTGTATTTATTTGGCAGTTTTTTTTATAATAAACAAAAATAAAGCTGTTTTATTATAATAATATTGTTAATAATTAGTGTTTAAACTCTAATATTATTTTTTTGTTTTTTTAATAAATTAATAATTTTTAATAAAATAAAATTTTAAAATATGTTTTTTTAGATTATTTTAATATTAAATTATAATAATTAAATAATTATATTTATTTTTGTATTTTTTTTTGGCTTTTTTAAATTAATTACAAATTTTTAATAAAAATAAATAAATAAAAATAAAAAATTAATATTTTTTTATTTAATATGTAATTTAATTACTATTTAATATAATATATTAAATTAAATAATTTAAATTAAATAATTTTTTTTGAAAAATAGTTTTAAATTATTTGGTTAATAATAGTATTACAGTTAAAACTCATACTTTTTATTAATTATTACATGTATTAATTACTAATGTCATATAATTAGCCACCTTATTTTTAGATAGTAATTATTGACTTGATTAATAATCTAATTATTGATCTAATTATTAACTTAATCAATAACCTAATTATTGATTTAATTATTGATCTGATCATTGACCTAGCCATTAATCTGATTATTAATCATTTTTAATAGTTATATAAGCAATAAATTTTTTAGCTGTAGAAAAACATATTAGAAATTAAAAAAATTAATTAAATAAAATAACAACTTTCATTTTAATCTTTCTCTTATTACTAATTTCTCTTTCCTTATCTTTAAGTATTTGAATATCTTGGAATAAAAGATTACTTGTTGGTTATTTTTTACCCTTTTTTTGAAATGTATAATTGTAGCATTTAAAGATTATTGAATAAAATATGACTGAAAAATACATCTGATACTTGATATTAAATTCTAAAAGTGCCAATATAAGACATAGAATTATACCAGTATGTAATTATTTGTTGACAATATAAACTATTTCTTTACTTTCAAATTCCCTAGTTACTTTTTGAAAAGTATAGTAACTGAGATATTTTATAAAACTGATCTCACATATTAAATCCATACTTATTTAATTTGCTTTTTAAAATTGAATTCTCTTTGATTTTTTTTATCACTCTATAAACCTGTTTTTCTTTGCTATTTGTTAGTTTGTTATTCCAACCTGTAACATAAAAGTAGTGTTTTTTGTGAAGTTGTCAAAAATCTACTTTGTTTTCTATTGTATGAGTGATTATTCATACCTATTACAACAATCAGAAAAACACTTTGAAGCACACAACAAAAATAATCTAGAATTTATTGAACTTAATCTTTTGCTCTTCTGCTTGATTTGTTTTCTTATTGAAAAACAATCCAGTAAACAATTCTAAGACTTTTAGAACTGGTTCTTGAATAAGCATTCAACTAAAATTTACACAACTTATATAATTTATTACTTTGACCAAGCTTATTTTGAAGACAACTTTGAAGAAAAAAACAACAATATCAATTATTCCACAATCTTTGAACAACAGTCTCTTAATTTTGAATACCTAAATTACCATATTCACATTTGAATTGCTGCCTATTAACTAGCTGAAAAACCATTTGAAACAGAAAAAGAAAGCTACCAAACTGCTCTTGTTTTTGATTTTTTTTAAATAAATCAGAACATTCTACACAAACAGCTATCTTTGAACCAATGGCTAATGACTTTATACAACAAAACATTTTGGTTATCTTCCAAGGCATACAAATTGCTTTAGGGCAAAAAAACAATACTCTATTATCTTTATTCAAAAGTAATATACAAGATCCAATTGAATGGTTGGATAACTTTGAAAGAGCTGTCACAGCCAACCAATATAATAATAAATATAAGTTTCAAATTATTAGTGGCTACCTTCAAAACTTTTTTGCTACTTGGTTCTTACAAGAAACCAATGTTAATGCTCAACAAAGAATCATTAGATAAACACCAGCAAATGTTAAAGAAGACAATACCTCTTTTATTATCTGGTGTTACTCATAAAAAAAAACAGATATAAGAAAATAGTAGACCAATAAGTGAATAATATGTAGCATGTGAGCACATTGCTCAGCAATATAGAGCAATATCAGAAAACACAGCACATTGCTTGACAATGTGGAGCAATATTAGAAAATGAGAGCATATCACTCAGCAATATGAGCATTGCTCAAGAAATCATAGCATATTGTTCAGGAATGTGAGCAATCTCATAAAACATCAATTATGTATATATAGCAGTAGCATTAAAAGTAGAAAGATCAGAATCTTTTAGTTAGAAATCTTTCATCCACAAATATTAAATAAATAAATTAGTCACCATCCAAATCCACTCTTCACTATTAACACTTCATGTTAATAGTAATTGATACTTAATTACACTGGAACAATAGCTCTTGATTATGGCTATTGACGAAATACTAACTTGTACATTGCCTTGGCTCATTTCTTTATTTTTCTTTTATTTCTTTCTTTCTTTGATTTTTATTGTTGAATACTAACTAATTAAGGATTAAAGCACTGAGTAATTGACATCATAAATAGCCTGATAAAAGACCCAAAAATAAGAGTAAAATTATATATATATTAACAGATAGCTTATCAGAAAGGCGGAATACCAGAATAAACCAGCCACCAAGCTGAAGACAGAAATTGGGAACACAACTCAACAACCAATGACATTATTATTGAATCTCTGTCTATTATACAAAAGACTCAACTCTAAAACCTTCAGATATAACCAATGTACCCATAACACCAATATTGTCAAGATATTGAGCACTTAGTTACAGATTTGTTATTTGATTTGAGACTCCAAATAATCATCTGTAACATTTGGTGCTTTCTGTAAAGTATAATCCTACAGAGAATCAGCACCATCAACAATCATCCAAAAGTGGCAGAATCAAAAATCATAGAAACAAACCATTTAGAATTCACCAAATTTTTATTCCAATAGTACAGTCAACAATTAGGATTGAACAATAACTATTTCCCAATGGAATCAGCCTTCAACTTTTACGTCAATAATAAAATCACAGACTGCTTAGGAGGAACAGTTAACATTAAATTCACAAAAGAAAATTTCTATACAGAATTATTTCAACATACCAGCTTACCAAGAAACTACAGTTTTGCACCAATTATTAGGGAAATCAATCAAACTATTGAAAAGTATATACAACAATAATTCCCTATCACCTATGCAGATAAAGACAAAAGAAGATTGCAAACCCCAGCAGTAACACCAAAACAAATACAATCACTCAATTGGAAGAAAACCCCGAATTAAATCACCTACCAATCCATTATACTATTATACGCCCAGAAGTGTTATCAACATCTTATTAATAGGCACGTCTACATCAAATGTGACATCAATCTTTGGATGCTTCCTATTTCAAAGTAAACAACAAAAAGCAGAGTTATTAAGACCATATGGCAATTACTTTGAAGGATTTAAATCACGATTGTCAACACTATCAGAATTCCGATTACTGCCACCACAACCAGATTTCAGAACCATGAGTTCTTGGGAATTAACAGAATCAGAAGAGAAACAGGAAGAAGAAGAAGAATCTGAAAATCAAAAATTTACTTACCAGAACCCAATTCCAGAAAACCTGGAAATTGAAACTCCAAATTTTTAAATGCAGCACAATCAGAATGATCAAAACTCTGACATTAATAATCAACAACACTTATCTTCAGTAATCATAATTAATCCACCCCCAGCTCCACCAATCGACGAACAGCAACAACAGCCACTTCAATCACCTCAACTACCACAGCAGCTGCTATTACTTATAGAAATATAGGGAATATATATTAGCATAGTTATTAGCCAATCAGAAGTAGACGTAGTAAAATATGGAATTCCAGAATTCCTCTCAGGAATTGCAGAATTCCAAGAATTACAGGATTCTTACAAGGAATCGTAGGATTCCAGAATTCCAGGATTCCTCTCAAAGGAATTGCAGGATTTCAGGAATTTCAAGATTTCTGTTGTAAAGAATTGAGAAATTGAGGAATCTTAATTATGTATATATAGCAGTAGTATTAGAAGCTGAAAAAGGCAGACCTCTCAGTTTAGATTTGATCTAGACAACCTTCTAAACACAATAAATAACTATTTGGTATCTCAAATCTAATTCCACTATTAACACTCCATGTTGATAGTAATTGATACTTAAACACACTAGAACAATAGATCTTGATCACGGCTATTGATGGGATACTAACTTGCAAAATCACCTTGGCTTATTTATGATTTTCTTTTATTTCTTTTCTTTATTTTATTTTGATTTTATTGTTGTGCACTAATTGGTTAAATAAAGCACTAAATTACTGATGTTAAGGATTGCCTGGTAAAAGACCCCTGCGAGAGAGTAGAATACATACAGAAGATACGGAATACTTACCAGAGGATTGCCAGCTATCACGCCAAGAGAAAAATTGACAAAATTGCAATTCTGGGAAGCTACAGATAAAACAACTATTGAATCTCTGTCTATTATATAAAGAACTCAATCCAAAACCTTCAGATACAAAACCTTCAGATTAATAACATCAATGTAAATAACTTTTAGCACCAAGTTATGGGTTTGTTATTTGATTCAACACTCCAAATAATTACTCATAACATTTGGTGCTCCCTGTGAGATATAATCCTACAGAGAACCAGCACCAATAACCCCATCCAAAAGTGGCAGAATCAGAAAATGTTGGAGCAAACCATCTAAGATTCACGAAATTCTTATTTCAACATTACTGTCAACATTTGGGATTAACCCATAATTACATATCAGCAGAATCAGCTTTCAATTTCTACATCAATGAAAAGATTGTTTATCTGTTGGGAACATCTGTGAATATTGAATCAACGAAAGAAACTTTTTACAACGAATTAATTCAAAACACCAGCCTATCCACAAATCATAATTTTGCATCCATCATCATTAAGATCAACAAAAAAATTAAACATCACACACAGCAAAGATACCCAATTACTTACACAAATAAAGGCAAAAGAAAACTACAAATACCAGCAGTAATACCTCAAAGAATACAACCACCCACTTGAAAGAAAACTAGAGTTAAGTCACCAAACAACCCATTCTACCACTATACCCCTAGAAGTGCCATCAATATATCATTAACAGATGCATCTACATCAAATATGACATTAACATTTGAATGTTTCCGATTTCAAACTAAACAAAGGAAAGAAGATTTACTAGGACCATATGGCAAGTATTTTGAAGAATTTAAATCTCAATTGCTGACGCCATCAGAATTTTGATCACCGCCACCTCAACTGAATTTTGGAACCATGAGTTCATAAGAAATTACTAAATTGGAAAGAGGACAAGAAGTAGAAAAGGAAAAAGAATCTGAAAATCACAAATTTACTTACCAAAACCCAATTCTAGAAAATCCAGAAAGTAAAACTCTGAACTTTCAAACCCAGCCAAATTTAGACAATCAGGAAAATGACACTCTGAATATTCAAACACCACCAAATCAGAACAATCCAAATTCCAAAGTAATTAATCAATACTTATCTCCAGTTATTGTCATCAATCAACCACCCATTGAACCAATTGGCCAGCCCATCCAACCACAGAACCAACAAAATCAACAACCGCCACCAGTACCATCTTAACAACAATAACAACTTCCATCACCATAGCAACAACAAATGGCTTACGCATCCATCACAAAACTTGACAAATTCAATAGTGAAGAAAACGATGCCCAAGTCTGGTTAAATAACGTGGCCAAAGCCATTACAGCCAATAATTGAAATAATGCTAGAATGATGCAAGTGATCCCTTATTTTCTTCAAGATATTGCTGATGCATGGTATCAAAGCCTCACTGTCAAACCCCAAAATTTTAATGGATTCAAAACTGAATTCTTGTGGTACTTTAGCAACAATAATAGTATCAACAAATTAGTCAACACCTTTACAATGATCAGATAAGGAGACACTGAAACAATCACTATCTACTTGGAATGCTTCCATAGAAATCTACACCAAATACAAGCCATCCAAGCTGACTATTTCACAGCACCACAGATTTTAAATCAATTTATTAAAGGATTGTGCAGTAGCATCCTACAACGAGTATGTCCAATACATCCAATGGACTTTTCAACTGCAGTCACATATGCCAAAGATTTTGAAGCTGCTGAATTAAAAGCCAACCATGCCCAAGTCATTAATCTAGCAATAAATGAATTATCTAAATTGGATTCCAAATTGAAGCAATTCAGTGATTCAATTAATCAGAAATTAGAGATACTTAGCTAACAATCACACGATTTATCAATTTCTTCAATGGTGTAACAATTAAGGAAATGCAAATTGTTTCCAAAATCAGTTATGTTCATTGTTGTCATCCAATCAGTCATGACAATCAGAGATGCACATCTGCCACAACTGTGGTAAACAAGGGCACATCAGAGCCAACTGCCATATTTATAGCAATCCACAATTAGAAAATCAATATAGAAACCCCAATCACTGGTTCCAGACTCCAAATCATCACCCAAATTAAGACCAATACCAACCCACTTACCTGCCTATGATGCACCAACCAATTTATCAACTGCCAGTTTATCAAATTCCAGTTTATCAACCACCACTACAAGCAATTTATCAGACACAACCACAAGTAATATATTAACCACAGCCACCAGCAATCTATCAAACACCCACCATTCAAACACCACCAGCAAACCCAGCTCAAATAACATCAGGGAACCCAAGATTGAGAATCACCCAAAACTGGAGATTGGCAATGGTTGTACATCAACCAATCCCCAGCTCTTCCCACCAATAATCAGGATCTTGTCAGTGGAATTTGGGCACCAGTCCCACCCAAAACCTGAATTCCCAACACTATTTAAGCCTTTTGGTGACTCCAGAAGATGCCACCTCCAGCAATCAGGGAATTGAACAACAACAACCACCTACCAATAATATCCCATCTGCTACAATCACCAAAAATGAATTTTTGGATGTCATCTTTCCATTCAAACTCGAGGAACCATCAGATATGCCATTATTCAGTGAAGCAGCACTTGAGGAAAAACTCATCACTGCAATGTATACTGATGCGAAAGTTGATGGGCACCCCATCAAATTGATCCTAGATAGTGGATCAACTGGCAGTATCATTACAAGACAACTCATGGACCAATTAGGTCACCGAGTTAATTGTGCTGCTAGTGCAAGAATTATCACTGCTGATGGAGCTACCAAAATTCCAATCAGCAAAATAGATGACTTCACCATCAAAGTTAATGGCATCACAATACCCATCAAAGTTCTAATGATGAAAGCCACTCAGTATCAAGCACTTGTTGACAACAATTGGTTATTCAAAACCAATGCAATGCTCAATTGGACCACCCAAGAACTTCAACTCAGCCAAAATGGCCAACACACACAAGTCCCAGCAATATGTGGCCATTTCAAACCCAGCAATGTCAGGACAACAACACTGTTTATCAAATTTAAGGAGGAAGAAAACAAACCAACATGGGAAGCATATCAAGTATCATGGGCTGATGTCGACCACAACGAACTGCCGCCAATACTTTCTTGGAATAACAATGACAATGGGAAAAAAAAACAAAGAGCAGAACTTACCTAAAAAACAGATAACCTGACTTGGACCAATAATAATGAACTGATATCGAGCTGGGAATAGGAAGAAAACAAAGAAAGCAATAAAGGGAAGAGAAAAGAGAAGGAAGAAGAAACAATACTCACCGACACTATTGCTCATAACTCACACACCTATGCATTACCACCAACTAATTATTGTCGACCAAAGCTAATATGTGTCAATTGTGGTAAGAAATTGTCATTAATGGGCGCTGTTACTGAAGGTTTTTGGGTCTCTTTTCTTAAATGTTGTTGTTGTTAATTTGCTGTAAATTCACGTTTTCAGGAAGTAGTTGAACCTCCAGTAACTGAATTTATCTTCAAATTATCTCCTATAATTTGAACTGTTGGGCTTATAAGTAGAATGACCAATTCCTTGCCAGTTATTTTATGTAGTTATGTTGTAGTAAACATCAACTCTTTCCCAGAAATTGCTCGTCTGGAAACTCACTAAAATGTGTAGTTACTTTGCTGTGAAAGTCAACTCTTCTACAGGAATCTCGTCTGTAGGCTACCTTAATAATTGTAATAAGAAAAGAAAAGAAATAAAATAAATGTAAAAAAAATAGAATTCTGTCAAGGGAAATGTTTTCTATCCAGGCCTGGAGTCACTAACAGTTTACTGAAATTGGTAGCTAATCAATTTCAAACTGTTTCATAAGAATTAGTTAATTTCAAAAGTGAAATAATTCAGGATTTGATTTTTCGAATTATTTGATATTTATTTTGTTTTGTGTTTAAAGGATGATTCTAATTGTTAAATCTAAAGTAAGATACATTTTCTCAAAGAGAAAAGCTCTTCTTTTATACAACTTGTCGTAACACTATTATATGAACTTGAACTTTGTTATTTTCTACAATTTCGCTGAACTAAAAATACATTTTGGCGAACTACAAGTTATTTCTGCAAACTATTAGATATTTCGGTGAACTATCAATTATTTCGGCAAATTTCTATAAATTTCAGCGAACTTTTGAATGTTACATAGTTCAGGGTATTGCATGATTGATCATTGCAATTAGGTTACATTTGTGTTGTGTACAATTTGGATTATTAATTAAATGATAATTTCAGACATTTTTGCTAATGTAATAAGTGATAATTTGAAACAATAATATATGCTAATTAATGATAGAAATTATAAGATAATTTTATGCTAAATAATATCTCTAATTTTGTCTGGTAACATAACCTTCTCCTCAAGACTGAGCTCCGTCGAAGTCCAAGTACTGTTTGTTATTTCCAGATAATAATCCAAA